>PVIW01004201.1:0-140279 GCA_004026585.1 Noctilio leporinus | reverse complement strand
GAAAGCGAAGAAGGAAGCCCCTGCCCCTCCCAAAGCCGAAGCTAAGGCAAAGGCTTTGAAGGCAAAGAAAGCAGTGCTAAAAGGCGTCCACAGCCACAAAAAAAAGAAGATCCGCACGTCACCCACCTTCCGGAGACCTAAGACACTGCGGCTCCGGAGGCAACCTAAATATCCTCGGAAGAGCGCCCCCCGGAGAAACGAGCTTGATCACTATGCTATCATCAAGTTCCCCCTGACTACTGAGCCAGCCATGAAGAAGATAGAAGACAACAATACACTTGTGTTCATTGTGGATGTCAAGGCCAACAAACACCAGATCAAGCAGGCTGTGAAGAAGCTCTATGACATTGATGTTGCCAAGGTCAACACCCTGATCAGGCCTGATGGAGAGAAGAAGGCATACGTTCGACTGGCTCCAGACTACGATGCTTTGGATGTTGCCAACAAAACTGGGATCATCTAAACTGAGTCCAGCTGGCTAATTCTAAATATAAAAATTTTATACTGTAAAAAAAAAAAAAAAAGAAAAAAGAAAAAAGAAACGTTCCCAAAGGGTAAATAAGCTACAGTAATAGTGATAGCCCTTCCCTGGCACCGACCAATGGAATAAAACTGAAAGTTCGGAGGCATAAATGTGCAACAAACGAGAAATAACAATGAAAGAAAAGGAGGGCTTACTAAACAGTGCTGTGAGAGACACTGGATCCACGAACATGCCTCACACCGTATGTCAAAATACATTCCGGGTGCATCGAACGTTTCCATGCAAAAAATGAAAGCAAAACGGAGAGGGCTTTTCTGCATGATTCCAAAGGTAGAAATAAAAGACTGGTAAGTTTGATGAAACATAATACCAAAGTAAATACACATTTGGATAGCAATCATTTTTCTGTCCTTCATACTATAATCTCTTAAATTTATCGTTTGTCTTTTCATTTCATGAGTTCCTTTTGACCTGTACCCGTGTTAAAAACTAAGAAAAAATATCAATCCTTTCTTAAAGTGTCTTCGCTTTGGCCTGGAAATGACTTTCTTAACACCAAACCAGATCAATTTTCACTTATATTTTCTTATTTTATGTTCATTAAAAAGGTGAGAGGTCAAAACATGGCTCTGTCCTACCAGCTGTTTTGAGTTGAGGATGTGTTTAATCTCTGCACCTCAATTTCATTTCCCTGGTAAAATAGATACAATTAATACCAACCTGTTCAGAGTTGCTGCGGAGATTACAAGAAATAATTGTCACATAGCATTTATCATGGTTAGAGCCTACTATGTAGTCAATGAATGGTAGCTATCACTTTTAATGCTGTTACTATGTACATTAATTAGGCTTTTGCATTTCACTGAGATAGTTTCATGACCAGTGACTGATGGTAATGGTTTTTGTTTTGTTTTTTTACCTAACTTCAAAAACAAATTTCGCATTGTTTAAATCATGCTAGTATAGTCTTTTCCTTTTTAAGTTACTTTTAAGTCATAATGTACGCCAGTCAGAAAAATACGCTAACTCTTGGAAGGCTGTCCAGTTACAAGCCGTGTCCGGCCCCGTGGTCTTTGAAAGGTGCAGATGAGGCCACCGGGCGGGGCGGCGGGGCAGCCCGAGACGATCAGCTGCGTCTCCCCCATCAGAACAGCTGAGATGAGGGACAAGCCTGAACTAGAGGCAGGATGCTGGCACTTACCTCCAGCAGCCCGTCCTCTGGGAGGTCAGTGCAGTGGACGGTGTTCTGGATCTTGGTTTTACCGAAGGTGGCCCGGAGGGTGCCAGGGCGGACATGCCTGGCAACTTCCTACAAGACACACGACAGGCCCGTGAGAAAAACGCCAGCTGCGTTCCCTGTTTATGACATGCGTGGACAAACATGCATGGAAGGCACTGATTTTTCCTGGAAATAGCATGAATATACAGCAGATTTGGGGAAATTTTTCACCTCACCCCCAAGGCTCTTTCTGGGGCCCCACATCAAGTCCACGGTCATCTATGCCCGACAGCACAATCATTACATGTGTTTAGCAACGGATTATGCAAATCACGCAAATATGCACCGAGTTCATCACTGAAAGATTTGCATTTACAAAGACAACAGAGATCTCACGATTTAAAATAAAGCTGTTCAATAGTATTGACTGTAAAAGTTAAAAAAAAAAATTGTTAGTTGTATCAGCTTAGTACTAGCTCACATTTAGGGGCAAATGGTTACAAATAACATAAAATTGTGGGTGAAAAAAATAAAGAGGTTTAAAACATCATGTGGGAATATTAGCCACCCGCTTAATAGATTTTCTGTTAAAATTTTTCAAAAATCCAATTTTAATGATCGAATATATACATTTTGTATGAAAGGATATTTTGTACGAATATTTAAAAATAGCAATGAAACAAACAGCTGTGTGCCCACTATCCGGCTGAATTAAAGTAATACTGCAATAACTTCCAAGTACCCTGTCTTCATTTCGCCTCACCTCTATTGCCACCTGGAAGCAACCACTGATCTAAATTTTACTTAAAGATTCCCTTGTTTTACTAGTTTTCAAAACACTTTTTCAGATTTATCCATGTTAGTGAGTACAGCTGTCATGTGTTTTATGACTATATAGACTCTGATGGACAATACAGCAGACTTTCCCCATTTTCCTGTTGATGGACACTCGGCTAATTCCTTCTCCTTCTTCCCCTTCCCCCTCTCCCTCTCCCTCTCCTTCACACTCCTTACACACACACACACACTCACGTTTGCACGCAGATACAAATAATTCTGCTACAAGCATTCTTGTACGGAGTCTGGTGCATATGTACAAGGAATACTCTGGAATCCTTGGGCACAGACATATTTGATTTTACTAAGTGCTGTCAACCATTTTCTTATGTGGTTGTAACAATTTTCCTTCACCCATCAGGGCACAAGAATTCCCACTATCCACATAAAAGCCAACATTTGACACTGGGTGAGTTTTTAATTTTGCCATTCCGGTGGGTGTGAAGTAGTAACTCATGTTCTTAGTTCACATTTCTCTGATTACTAAGGAAGTTGTGTGTCTATTTATATATACCCTCTTCTGTAAAATATTCATTCTATCTTTTCTCCTTTTTTCTATTAGGCTATTCTTTTTCATTTAGAATGTTATTTTTCCTATATCCTCAGTTATATTTTATCAGTTCTTTAGAATGCAAATGTCTTTTTTTCCAGTATGTTGCTTGTCTTTAGTATGTTTGCTGATGAACACAAATCATTTTAATGCAGTTTTGTCTTTAATGATTTGCACTTTTCGTCTCTGAAGGGATCATTCTCTACACTAAGATTATAACAATCCTCTTCTCTTTTGCCTTCTAAAGCCCTTAAAGTCTTGCATTTCACATTAAGTTCTTGATCTTCCTAGAATGACAGACTTCTGACCAGGATGTGAGGTGGATACTCACTTTCATTTTCCCCATGTGGATATTTCATTGTCCTGGTACGTGCTTTTAAGCCTAAATCTAGTGAAGCCAAAAGTGGAAGTTATTCACATAGAATCTCATTGAGTCTCATAACTATTAAAATGAATAAGCTCAAGTCCATTGATGAGATAAATCAGAAAAAACTAAAATGACATCTATACCTCCATTGATAAGATAAATCAGAAAAAAATAAAATGACATCTATACCTCCCATTATTCACAGAAATTGACTTAAATCTGTGTTCACTTCTTAGACGTGCTGTTTTCATATCGCAGACACATGAGGCATTTAATACCATTTCAATCTCTTGTCTTGTTTTTTTGAAACAAATAGCATCATCCAGAGACATCTACTGAGAGTCTGCCAGAGATGTGGCCCTGGGAGTGTGGCCTGTGGCACTAGCCACATCACACCAACTGAGGTCGTCCTAAGTGCAGAATTTCAGCCCTGCTCTCCCCATGGAAAGATCATTTACAATTCGACAAGATTCCAGGGGTTTCCTACACTCATGGAAGTTGAAGAAGTTCTGCGTTAGAGCATTTTTCTGGCATTGGAAATACCCAGAAAGTATACCACCTAAATATTACCTAGACCAGGAGGTGAGGGGCAGTCCTAAGGGATAAATCCCACAAGGAACGTATGTCAGCTGCTGGTGTAGACAACCCACATTACAGGGGCGTAAAGGAGGTATGTAGGCGAACCATGGTATGGGGACTTAACGGGAGGCCAAGTCACTTCAGGGTGGGGCGCAAGTGTTGTCTTAAGGACAGTACTTGGAAAAGAAGAAGAGGCGGAGTATGGCCAGCTCAACCCGCCTCCATAGTTTGCTCTCTAGCAGTTTTGCAAATCTGACTTCCCTAGAGCGCAGAGTAAGGAGGAGGGTCAGGAGAGGAACCTGTCTGAACGACGCAGTTACAGGAATGTGAAAAGAGCCAGGCTGGACAGACAACGAAGGGAGGGACCTTGAGAGCGCACACTGGTTTATTCTGACACGTGCAACCCTCTGGGAGTGAGGGTAGGCCGCTTTACCCACTTACATGCACTTCGCTTGGACGTTAAATGTTAAATTGAGGTTTTACTTAGAACGTAGGAAAATCTGTTGTTGAAGCACCACGGGGAAGAATTAATTCCATGGAAGAGAACAGAATTTTTATGAATAGCCAATCCCTAAATGATATGCACTGTGGGTTAATATTTTCATTACATTTTAAGTGCTTTTAGAAGACCACAGAGGAGCCACGATTACTGACCTGCTATCTCTCTCGTACCACCAATCAAAACCCAATAAAGATGAAAGGGTGGCACTTGTCTGCACGGTGACATTTAAGGGCCCCTGAAATCCCTTTCTTTGGCGCTGCAAGCGGCAGGACTGTCTCACGGAGATATAAATAAAACGTCTTATTAACAGCCGCCTGAGAACACGGTGGCTCAGGGCTCTCCGTGCCATCGTGCCAGCTGTAACTGATCCTGGGCTCAACCCTGGCACCAGTGCCAGGGACTTTTACCTAGGGATCGGCTGGTGAGGTGGCAGGCTCTTTCATGTCCAAACACGGTAACTTCTCAGGGTCTCGGGATGGCTTCAAAATATTTTCCTGCCGCCTCAACACAAAGCCTACTGTCTTTGAGTGCGGCGGCGCGGCTGACATTTGAAGCTGACAAGAGGCACATGTGTGCGGGGCAGATAAGGCTGGCACGGCGGCGGGTGACGCTGTCCGGCCCCGGGGGGAACGCGAGCTCCTCCTCCTGACTGTGCTGGGCACACGCCTGACTGGAACACAGTTACTCTCTAAGGTAGTCAGAGCAGGTGATCTTCGCCATGGACACAAAGAGGAGGGAAAAGGAAAACAAGGAGAGAAAAAAAACACGCACACACAACAAAACAGGACACAGGGAGATCCTGAAGAAAACTAACATTTGGGAGAAAACAGTTACTGCAGCCAAAGAGGTAAAAGAATCACTGAGGAGAAATTAAAAAAAATAAATAAATAAAACGGAAGCTACATGCGAGGAAAACAGGGCCCCGAAAGGGGAACCCTGTTGTGATACACAGGCTGAAAGTGGGAATGCCGGGTAAGGAATGAGGACATTCTGGAAACCAGCTCAAGGCCGTCTTTATTAGGATCCAGCACCTGAGCCAACAACCGCCATACTTTTAAAGCAGAAATGGCTATCAATGATATTTTAAGCTATTTACAACTGTCATGTGAAATGAAGACCTGACATCTATTGGTTGCGGTCAAGGTATCACTGCTACTGTGGAGCGACGCTTACATCCATGGCAACTCCAATCCCCAGGAAGGGACCAGTGGCAAAGATGTGGTTCCCCCTCATCCCAGTCCGCAGACTCTTAACTTCTTCTCCCCGAAACCTTCGGGGTCTGCGGGCACCAAGCCCTCATTCCCTCAGCACCAGAAGCGGGGAGGAGAACACCACCCACAGAAACAACACTTTTCTTCCAAATTCCTTCAAGAGTAGATGATCATCTTCACTCTGTAACTGCAGAATGGCCCGACATGCAAATATTTGTGTTGGACAATTGGGATGAGGAATTTCAGCAAGAGGACAGATGCTTTACTTTCTAACACTGACGAGAAATGGAGAGCTCGCCCGGGGGTCTCAGCGTGCGGGGGGTGGGCTGGGCAGCAGGAGGATACTGCCTGCCATGCAGGTGTACCTTCCCCGGGCCCCCAAAAGTCAAAGCTCCATTTCAGAGTTCCTGACGGTCTCTTCATGGTTCCCTAGGCCAACTCAGCGAGAACTGTGGTTTGGACTCTCTCCCTAGCCTGACGGTCATCTCTGCCTCCTGGCAACCCCACTGGAAAATACTTCATCTCAGAAACCTCTGGAGATGGGAGCACGGCCCGCGTGACCCAGAGCACCGTGGGCAGAGACTGGGTTCACTTGGTTTCACCCAGGACTCCTCCATCCGATTTCATCATACAGCTTAGTTTCTGGCCCATTTGATCCATGATTCATCACCAAGTCCAGGGCCTCCCTGGAATCACTGGTGACAGTGATCTCCTTCCCTGGGGCCCAGCTCCTCCAGCTCAGGGACTGTCCCCTCCACTTCCTTACAGTGGACACTGTAAGGACCAGGCACCCGAGCGAGGGTCTGTAAATGCTGGGTCACTCAGTTGGTGGCCGGGGGATGGACTGGCTGAGTGGGGGTCACAATGGGATAGGACAGAGGGCGGGGGCTGTGACCAGCCAGCTGATTGGGGTGCCTGCACCCATAGTCCTAGCTGAATGGAAATGATAGTGAAACCCCCTGCAGAAGGAAAGGGGCACATTTCTACCCTCATCACTTCTGCAGCTCTGAAACCAATGTCATGAGTGACTCAATCAGTACTTCATTTGCATTTTGTGCAAGATTAAATGCAACATCTCAGGCAGGGTCACAATGCACATTACGGTTTTTAAGAGGCAGGTTAAAGGCCTAAGCTTGGTACAACCCCACCGTTCCTAAGTGTAACCCTTAATGGGTTGGATCACATTTATCAGAGATAAAAAAGTGGTAAAAAGATATCCACAGAGTCACAGATTTAGGAGAAAAACACTATGAGCTGGATTTCAATTCAGTAAGGTTTCCAAGGACTGTTTTTCATGACCCATCTGTTTCAGGATCCTAATCAACTGACTCCACCCACTTCCCAATCCCCAGAGCGGAGCTAAAAGAAACAACATCTGCTGTGGTTTCCTGCACAGCATTTTTGTCTTTACAAAACCTGAGTTCGAGAAGCATCTCCAGAATGAACATTAACGTGGAAGCACCGAGTACCAGCCTGCTACGGCCAGGCTACTTCCTTTCAGAAAAGCACCGCACACCCGCGCAAGAACCCATCCAAGACCAGGGGTCCAAACTTCCTAAGAGCTGATCGGCACCTGCGTAACATAGTTCACTCTCATGACCGAATGCTTTTTTTTCTATTCTAACTCCTACCTCTGACAAGGAAAGCTGTTTCTATGTACCTAATATTTAAGTCACTAGCTTGGGAAGAACCACAGTTAGACGTAAGAGCGACGGAAGGGGTTTGGTGTTCCCATCACTGTTGGGGTTTGTCTCCCCAGATCCGGCCGTCTGTCCGGACCGGCTTCTCCACAGCAGATGGACGCCCGGTGCTCATGTCCACACCCCCGTCACGGGGCTCTGCAAGCGCTCCTTCCAAAACAGATTGCGAGACCTTCCGCTGCCACCAGCCAGTGAGGGTCTCGGCATCTCCAGGCGGAATTGCTTTACTCTGTCCCAAGCACCTTTCCACACAGTCGTCACCGCCATCTTTCGAGTCACAACGTCATCATGTCAGCCCCTCGTGGAAGCATTTCCGCAGGACTGCTCCCCTGCTCTGTGCTGTGTGTGGTGGGGGGCGCGGGGAGGGGACAGCGCTGCTGCCCAGCTCTCCCTGTTCCCAGTCACTTCGCCCGGTTCCCAGAGGTGACTGGCACCCTTCCTGTTGCCGCCTGGGGTTTGCAGAGGTTCTAAGGCCATGCACACCTTTTAAGTGAGGAAGATCCGCCAGTTTCTTCTGCCACCCACCTCTCCGCCCTGGTCTTACAGCCGGAAGTTGTGGGGATTTACCTCCCTGGTGCTGGAACCCTGGGCTGTGCGGTCTGGCCTGGGGCAGGATCACGTGCTTGGAGGTTATCCCTCCTGATTTTTATCCACCACACATGAATGTGGGGCCCCCTGTCCTGCCACTGCTCCTGCCATTTGTCCCAGCCCACGGCTTCTCTGCCCCACTTCACCACTCCACCCCTCCTACCCCTCTGGATGAATGTGCTTCTTTATTCATTTTTAAAAAATATTTTATTTATTATTTCCAGAGAGACAGGAAGGGAGAGAGGCAGAGAGGGAGAGAGACATCAATGCATGGCTGCTCCTCACCTGCCTCCAGCTACAGATCTGGCTTGCAACCTGATCATGTGCTCTGGCTGGGACTCGAACCAGCGACCTTCAGGTTCACAGGCCAGTGCCTTATCTACTGTGCCACCAGCCACCTGCCAGGGCTGAACATGGCTTCTTTATATCCTTGGCTGTCAGCCTTCCATGTAGCGCCATTCTTTGTTGTTATTTGTCTTTGAGATCTGGCTATAATTCCTGGTTGTACTAGGTGGTCCAGCATGTCTACCCATACCTCCATCTTGACTGGAAGGCTCTGAGCAACTTCCAAAGGCACATGACACAGTATTAAGTAGAGTCACCATGCTGTATGTCACCTCCCCAGGACTTAGGTATTTTATAACTAAAAGTCTGACCACTTTCATTCATTCACCCACTCCATGGTCACTCTCTGCAAACTTCCAATTCATTCTATCTATGATTTTCTTTGTTTTAGGTTCCACATATCAATGAGACCATAAGGTATTTGTCTTTTCATCTGACCTAGCATACTGCCCTCAAGGTCCAACCTTGCTGTCACAAATGGCATGATTTCCTTCTCTTTCATGGCTAAATCATAACTGGCTGCAGCAGTTTACGTTCCTACCAGCAGTGCGTGGGGTTCCCTTTTCTCCATGTCCGCGCCAGCACTTGTTACTTCTTGTTCTTTGGAGAAGAGGCGCTCTGACAGGTGTGAGGGGATCTCCCACTGTGGTTTTGGTTTGCATTTCCTGATGATTAGTGAGATGATTCGTGATGTTGAGCATCTTTTCATATCAATGGGCCGTCTGTGTGCCTTCATTGGGAAAATACCTATTCAGGTCCTCTGTCCATTTTTTAAATCAAGTTACTTTTTGCTATTGGTTTGTATGAATTCATTGTATACTTTGGATATTAACCCCTCTAAAATATCACTGTTAACGCTATAATACCGAACACCTATTACGTATTTCCTATTAGAATAAGAGAGTGCCTTCTAAACACAACACGCCGGAACCAGGACTGGGTGTCCCACAGCCCCCCCACTCCCCCGCTATGCTGCGAGCAGAGGCGCAGGGGGGAGGCAGACAGGATGGCACAGAGGCTCCACCACGTGCGGGCAGCGTGACAGGCGCACACAAATGAGCCCCGGCACGCGCCGTGCAGCCCTGCACCATCCCTGCCGCGTTCTCGTCCTCCAGGCCGAGCTCGGGGAGGCCCGAGACCCATGCCTGCTCTCAGGACACCCTGTGCTCCTACCCTGCCTCTTCCTGGCTCGTCCGGGTGCAAGTGCGTTGAGCTCAGAGAGTCTATTCTGCTCTCCCTTCTTTTCTGACGCTAGCCTGTGTTGTCCTGCATGCATTTACCACCGTTCATCTTCATATGATCAATGTAATCACAAGACAGCAGGAGAGGACAAATTCCCATACTTGATGGGCTACCTGATGCAGAACTACTGAAGAAAACGGGGTGTAGAAAAGCAACTTTTGGGAGAGAATTAAGCACAAACACTGTTCATCATACATGTATATAAATGGTATTCAAGTGGTTCCAGAGGGAACACATTTTGTTTCTGTAAATACTGTTACATCCAGGAGTTAAAGTGAGATGGAGGAAGGTTGGTTCCTTCCGCCTTTGACTCAGTGTTCAGATGTGTTCTTAGGTCTTGGCCATCCCTCCACGACACAGGCACCACTGACACATGCAACGCGAAGCAGACACTTTTAGTTGGTGCTTTTTGAGTCAGTGCAGCCAAACCACTCAGAAAAAGGTTACACAATATCTAGTTTTCAACTCGCACAGTGAAAAGTATTTTCATATCTACTTTTTGAAAGTGATTAAATTTACACATTTCATGCTCTGGTATACGGTCACAGGGTCGCACAGACATAATAACATAGTAAAATGCGATCATTAAGGGCATGAATTTAGGAGGAACAATAAAAAGGGTTGAGTCGCAGTTCTGATACTCAATGAGTGGAACAACAGCAAGAGAGAAATTGTTTCCTTTTAAGTTAATTTAGTTGAAAAATGTGTACACAGCCAAATGAGGAAATGCAAAATTCCAAAAACCTTACTTTACCCATAAATGTGAATGACATCTCTTGCGTTTCTAGAAAAACATTACTGTTGAGTCAGGGAGTGAGGGACATTATATTGGAATAAAGCTTTGTTTTAACTGTCATGGAAGAGTGTTACAAAATATTACTTCATTCAGCAGTTCCATGTCAGCTGCTTCTCTCTTACTCGGATGAGATCACAGTGTTTCATCTTTTATAATCGCTGTATTATCTTTGACAGGTTTTGGGGCCTAGTACTATTAAACACCAAAGCAAAAGAAATGTAAGACAGACAGTTATTCTGAAATGCAAGGAGTTTCTAGTACGTATTTTGTAACTTTTTCAAGCAAATTGTATTTAAAACTTTAGAGCCATCAAGAAAAACTATTCTCTTCAGCCAGGATATTGTGTTAGGTAGACATTGCTCATGCTTTTTAAACTTTTCCTTCTACCGAGGTCATTCCAACTTAGGAGGAAATGGAGGCGACACAGTCAGCCCTCATGACCTGCGGAGCCCACACCTGCCACTTCCCTTGCCCCCTGAAACCCCCAGGAACCCCCATCGACCCCCACAGCCCTTCAGCTGTCATCCATGGATGCCCACCCGCAGCAAAGCTTTGGATCAGCCGCCACCCGCTGAGGCAGAATGGAGTGACACCCCGCGTCCTTGTTCCAGGCAGGTGTCCTTTCCGCGTCTACTCGGTGCCACGTTTTCGTGTCTGTGCTGCCGCAGGGTCTCCGTCTAAAGCAGCCCCGTGCCCAGGGCTGCAGAGCTGCCCGGCGCCCCGAAGCGGCGGCTGGTGGAGCACAAGCACATGTGCACTGCAGAGCTGCGTCACCACGCCCCGTCGGCCGTGGGTACTAAACTAGGTGTCTTCATAAAACAGGGCTATGCCCTGATCACCTGATAAAAATGGTACGACCAGAGGCTCAAGAGACCTAACCCCGAGCTTCCCGCACGAGCAGTATTTCAGTCTTCGCTGGCTCGGCGGTCGTGGTGACCTTCCAGACACGACCACGGTGACTAACAAGAGTCACCGTGCCAGACTGACAACATCTGGCCTCGGCCTGCCCTCCACGTGGGCACCAATGCAGCCTTTCTGCTCTTTTTAAGTTTGGCTAATCTCGTTGGCTGACAAAAGTATCATTGTTTTAATGTGCTTCTCCCTGACTTGTTAAGGCAAAACATGTGTTATGTGAAGGAGGCAACTTTTCTATGCATTGCTCCCCATTTTCTCCTTCCCCTTTTTCGTCTTCCTTGAGTACAGAATTATAACCAACTAATCCTGAGACATGCCCAACACCAAAGGAAGGAGGAGAACGTGTCGAGAAGAAGTATCTCTGCTCTCCTGCAGGTTGCTTGTCCCATAAGATCAAGAGGCCTATCTGGCCCTGGGCCAGAGACCCCTCCCCGGGGGGCGGTCAAGTTGAAGTGACCTGAGTCGCTGGCCAGCAGGAGCTGTTTCACTAAAGTGGCCCAACCTTCTTTAAGGACAAGGCACGCACATTCAGAGCAGCAGCGCTGTGAACTGACCTCCAGTTGACAGATTCTCTTATTACAAACACTTGCGTTATCTTCTGAGAATTTCAAAGGTGCATTATGAGATAAGACAACCTTATCCTCATAGTTTTGAAAGCCGTGAGAAAACCAGGCATATTAAGACCTGGAAACAGCCCAAGTGTCCATCAGCAGATGAACGGATAAAACAACTACGGGACATTTACACAATGGAATACGACTCAACTGTGAAAAAGAAGAAAATTTTACCCTTTGCGACAGCATGAGTGGGCCTAGAAAATATTGTGCTCAGTGAAACAGGCCAGTAGGAAAAAGACAAATACCACCCAGCTTCACTCATGGGTGGAATCCAACAGACCACCTGAACTAACAAGCAAACTAGAGACAGACTCACAGGTGGGGAGCAGGCTGACAGCTCTGGTCAGGGAGAGGACGGGCTGAGCTTACACGTGGGATGGAACCAAACCGAGCAGATGGCCTAGAAACACAGGTCTCCACTCATCGTGAGTCCTCTTCAGAAGACCAGCGGCGGCTGCCCGGAAGTGCTCTCTGGGCCCCAGGAGGGGGGGCAGCCTCGTTTGACACGGCACCTGCACAACCAGCAGTGGCTTCTCCAGGGCCCGCGGGCTCCTCCCTTCATGTGGAAACCCCCCAAGTTTTCATGTGATTTTTGCCATTTCAAAAACTGATAATAGGTCCAAGTGAGAGCCTCTTAAGAACACCGATGAACCTTTGACTAGGGAAGAAGACCCTGGGCGTTGGCTAAAGCTTCCCTTGTAGCTATTTTATTTGACGAGAAAGGAAAATGCCTCTGTAGCTTTTCTCCAGGATGTGGGAGCATGCAGAGCTGTCCCTGTTTTGCCACAGGAAGAAGAAATGACAGGATTACCTACCTCAAACTGGCACGAAGACAGAGGTGACTTTTTCTCAAGGTTGCTGAACACCAACTGGTTCAGCTTTGACAGCAGGGCACTGCTGGGAAATGACACAGCAGTGAGATCTAAAGATAGGCCAAGGCATTAGGCCAAAGCTATGATAACCATCAGTGCCCTGGGATCTCTAGATAAAGCACTTCAGTGCTTACTGCCTGTAATGACAATAACCATGCACCAGTCAGGCAGTGTGGCGGGGGGCAGGAGATGGTCATGGGTGTGGGAGAGGCATGCTCTAGTTGTAGACGGGAGGACAAATTAACCACGCAGCTGCCCCTGGGCACAAGGGCCACCAGCGTCCAGGCCTTGGGCTTGGAACCTCTCAGGGGTCACACGCTGGCCTACAGGCTTCTCTCTCATCATGTTGATCATTTCACAGGTAATTTTGTGTGTTAAAGTTCAGTATAAAATGACTCCAAATCCAGGATGACTGGATACTGGTTAGGATTGTTGACAGACATGAGGCTGACTCGATTTACCAAAATTGTGCAAACCTGGCCACAGCTTCAGTCATAAAAACACATGAGAAGACTCAACCCTGTGAAGTTTCTTGCTACCACCTGCCCCTATGAGGTCACATCTACTTACATGGAGCAGAACTGAAAGATACCACATCTTACAAAGGGACTGGACTGATGAACGGTGTGAGGAAAAAGTACTTAGAGTAGTTGAGGGAGCCCACCGTGCCTGTAGTATTCCTTTTCCCAAGAACGAACTTTATTCTGTGAGTCTTTTCAGTTACTTAGGTGAATCAGTAAAGACAAAGAGACGGTCAATTAAAAGTGACTTACAAGCCCTTCGGGCTACTGAAAGGTCAACTATAAAAGACGGGAGTGAAAATGACATAAAAGGCATGGAAAAGGGTTAAAAGCTATACATATAAAAGTTAAATTATGAAATAATAAAAATAGCAGGCCAAAGTAGAAAATAATTACATAATTTAAAAAAAAAAAAAAAAAGGATCTAGCAAAAAACCCTTGAGAGCTAAGGTAGGACATAGTATAAACTGCTTGGGTTTAAATATTCTTAGACTGAGAGCAACAAGCAACCTCTCTAGACCAGTGGCGTCTATGGAACTTGCTGGGGTGACAAGTGTCCTATGGTCTGTGCTATGCAACAGGTGGCCTTTAGCCACACGTGGTAAGCCCCTGAAATGTGGTGACGTGACTGAGGAATTAAAGTTTTATTTTTATTTAACTGCAATTAGTTCAAACAGCCACTGACGGCTAGTCAGTCTCCCGTATTGTGTAACATCTGTCGACAGAAGCCGCTCCCACAGCCCAGATCCAAGTCACTGTCTTGGGGCCGGAGGGGCCCTCCCTCCACTACGACCTTCCCGTAATGCCGCAGCCCCTCGTCTGCGTCCGGTATGATGCACGTGACAGACTTCTCCCTCCTGTGGCTGCGTCTCGCGCTGAGGGGAGGGAAGTCGTCCCAGCCTCCAGCTGAGGGGCTGCTCCCGTCCTTGTCCCAAAGCCTCCGGGCCCACTCCGCCCCCAGCCTGCCGCTGCCTCCTTCCGCGGCCACGGGCACTCTCCTTTTCCACGCGCGCCGCCACCTCTCCCCTTTCTTGCCTCCTACTTCACACAGCGGGTCAGGTCCTATGCCGGACAGTTTAGCTACACTTCCCACTTCTTAGCACAGTCCCGCTGATACGCTAGACCCTCACCTCCCGGCCTCCAGGCTGTAAAAGACACATGCAGACCTTCTTCCAGGCGAGGTTTTCTCCATCAGCTGCCACGGGAGCTGCTGGGCCAGCTTCCCTCCAGGTGAGCTGTCGCCTGGGTCGGGCGTAAACGCCTCCACTAACTGCCGGGTGTTCGGAGCTGACGGGGCAGGATGTGGATTCACCTTCCGCGTGTCCAGCCACCGACGGGACGAACCCACAGTGGAGAGAACCGAGCTCCGTGCCCCTTCCGCCAGGAGGGCCTCGCCACTCGCCCCTCGCCCGCTGGGCGCAGCGAGAAGGGACGCGAAGCAGCCCGGCACCTGGCTGCTGCCCAGCTGGCCCACGCGGCCCTCCCCGGGGCCCGGCCCGTGGCTTGTACCCTGTCTCCCCCTGTCGTACACAACGGTCAGAAGGATCCTGTCCAAAGTCAGGTCAACTCCCGACTCGGCTCAGACTCTTCAAACACAAATGGTCTCACGTGGGGCCACGTCTCAAGGCGTTGCAGGGGTCTCCCTTCTCTCCCGGACCCCGTTCCCTGGCAGGGTCAGTGCCAGTCCTCATCACCACCTTCCTCACCCGCCTCGCGGGCAGCACTGACGGCCTCCTCCGTGCAGCAGCCTCCGACGCCTAAGTAGGCAAACGACGCTCCACTCCGTTCTCGCAGGTTTCCCTGCCGGGGTGCTGCCCACCGTCTCGGGGAGCGGCGAGGTAACTGCTGCGCTGGACTGCCTTGCTGCCCAGGGCGCTGCCTGACCACCGCGCATCGAAGGGCCGCCCGTTTTCCACCAAGGAAGTGAAAGAGGAAACTTAGGTCTTAGCGTTTAAAATCAGCTACGGCTCCCGAGGTCCTGCCCAGCTTACGACCCTTGCGCGGAGATTCCACACGTGTTCTCCAACGCCACTTCTGCTTCTCCACCCGCTCTGTGACCCTCGCCACCCCGTCCCCGTGAAGAAAACCCAAAGCAACTGAAGGGCTCACGTTTCCCTACGTCCCACTGCTCGTATTTACTTCTAGGTCTGGAATGAGGCCACCGGATCGTACTCACACTGACAGGTTAATTACGGCCTCCTTGTGTCAAAGGATGATTCATACCTGAGACAGTTTCTATCACAGAGCTCGATACGCTTTCCCAGTTCAGCAAGGAAACAATAAAAGAAAATGCCACAGTAAACGCTTCTGCCCACTCTAATAAGAAATACTTCCTTAGAGCGTTAAAGAACTAAATGACCTTAAAATGCCATTTTGAATAAAAGTTTTGCCTACTATGGTCACATTTGTGTTGTTTCTTTTCAAGAGTAAAGTAAAACAATCAAACCCGTCAAGATATTTACTTAATGAATAAAACAAACTTGATGAATAAACTCACAGGATCAGCAGGTCCACAGAATTCTCGAAATGTCTTTGTAGGGTTTGTCTGTTGAATCTCCATTGCTACACACGGGCCAGAATACATTTCTGTCACCATCTCCTGCAATGTGTAACATCAAGTATTCATAACTTTAATAGTCATTGGCTCCTCCTCTTTAAATTGCACTATTATTCCACTAACCTCCAAGCATTAGAGCTTCCTTTCACTTCTTCCCCACCTGTACCCCACATGCCAAGCGGTTGCCAAGTTTTGTACACTTTTCCTACAAAACTGCCTGTGTCTGCTCCTCTCTGTCCCTCCTGCGGCCACCGTCCGAATGTGGTCCTTCACCCCCCGGACGCTTCGTTACCTGAAACAATCTAGCACCGCTTCTGCTCAGACACACTACGGTCCAGCAAACATTTCTGAAGACATAAACTCCAAGTGCTCCCTCCAAAGACACTTTTAAAAAACATGATGATTTCCAGGAATGAGAAATAACAGAGACCATGCAACACCTAGAAACCAGATGATCGACATGAAAGCACGGCCTTCAGCTGCTGGACGACAGGGAGCCCAGGACTGCGGCCCCCGGAGGAGGGACCTAGTGGGGCAGCGGGCCAACCCCGGCTGGCGGGGCAGGGACGCATGGCGCCCAGCATCTCCACCGCGCACAGGGGGCGAAGCCTGGACACCACGGAGGCCAGGAGCTGGCCCTGCGCATGCCGCCTGCACGCAAACGGCAAACGTCAGGCGCCGACTTCTCAGCAGGGACAGGAGGCAGCGAGGGCGGTGACCTGGAGCGGGAGGGAATCACCACCTGCCTTCGCTCGTCTCTGCTCTTGTGGTGCTAATATCGAGTACAAGATGCGAGAAAAAGGAGGAGAAAAAAGGACGCCATCGGAAAACGGACGCAACAGAACTTTCATGCCGCCCAGGTTTGTCATGGAGTAGGAAAGTCACTGAGGCCACAGACAGCAGGCACCCGGTCCCGTGCACCTGGCTGGACGCACAGTGGGGCCTCACACACGTGGGCAACAGGGGTGGTCACCCCTCAGCGACGGCAAACGCCGACGCGGCCAATGTAGCCGTGCACACCCAAGGCGACCCCACCGCAGAGCCGACGTCAGAGGGCGCAACACCGTCCACCTATAAAGCAGCACCGTTGCCCGGGGCGGGGATGCTGCCCTGCCTACACCGTGTATCCTACCCTTCCGGGGACCAGTTCACACCCTTGCTGCCACATGCCTTTAAACTCAGAATAACAAAGTAGATGGAAACGCTAAAACGGCCTCTATTTCATAATGAGAATCTGAAGACAAGGAGGATCGGGAGTTGTACCAAAATCAGAGTAAAAGTCAAACCACCTGGGTTCATGCCTTTACGCTCTGTTACCTCTTGAGATTATTTTTACAGGGGCCTACTTTATAGAATTAGATTTTTTACAACCACCTGCAACTAAAAGAAATCTAAAAGAACGCAGCATTTCCTAACTTACCTCTTCCTTAACCTTAAGCTTGAGCCCTGAATATTAACTTTATCTACAGAATCCCAAGGTCAAAACATTCTAAGAGTAAATGCGTATCACGCCAGGAGAGATTGCGTGTGTGGTATTTAAAAGCACAATATATGAGACACTGAAAGTCAGAGATGAGGTGTTTCTGAGGTTGTTTTCCGAAGGTAAATGCGGCCCACCTCAGTCAGGTATGTACATGATGTACCCATGCCTTCAGCCACTGTTACCATGCTGCATGATACTAGACAGAAACCTAACTGCAGACACACCTCCACAGCCTCTCTACCTATGTGCAGTGAAACTATAATACAGTGCGAATGAATGAAAATGAGTATTTTAAGTCAAATCAAACAAATAAAAGAAGAGGAATGTTATATGAAAGACTGGAAGAAGTTGCCACTGATGGAATAAATGATGCTAAGATCAGAACAGACTTTCAAATCTCTTCCATGTAAGAAAAGGCACGACGCCAGCACAAGGAGACCTGTGAGATGAACGCGTGGTAAGCTACACGAAAGGAAAGCCCCTCTGCTTCCTTGGAAGGAGGGGGCATGGCCCCTGCACCGAAGTCACAGCCTTGACCAGCAGGGCTGAGCAGGCCCTGGCTCCGGCAAGGGCCCGGATGTGGCGGGGCAGGGGCGGGGGGCGGGGGTCTGGGCTTCCTGCAGACGGGGACGCCCCAGACCTCTAAAGCCACCGGCCGCGGGCAGCGTAGCAGCTCCGTGCCTCGGAGGCAGCTGGGTAAGGAGGCGGCGGACACTAACTCAAGGTGGTGTCTACCATGCGCTATTTGAAGGCACAAATGTACTTGAACACAGTCACTTGTTTTCAAGGACCTGGTTCACTGTCCTCTGAACAACTCCCTTTTAGCCTCGGTTCTTCGCTCACATCTTCAGATGATTCTATCCACACTTGAGTCGTTCAAGTTGATAGTAAGTACTGTTCCTATTGTGTTAAGAACTAGTTGCTTTTAACTTTCAAAAGGATTTGGGACAGGCTTCCACCCTGAGATTATAAACGTCACAGGTAATTTCAAGATGTATCAATATCCCAGCAAGTGTTTTTCCTTGCATTCCTGTGGATTTCTGTTTCATAAATGCACCAATCACATAATTTTGGGGTAAGCATGCCTCAGGCACTCGGATCACTGGCTGGCTGGCACCGGCAGAGTCCTGACCACTTGGAGAACTGCTTTCACCATTAGAGGCGATGCTGAGAGCCCCACGGCAGGAGATGCACACACTGGATTCGGGACTGAAGCTTCCCATTTGTCTTGATACTTACGTTGTACTCAGACACCACTCCTTTGTACACTTCATAGAACTCTTCAACATTCACTCGATCCATGTTGAACTGTATTCAAAAAACAAAAATGTACGTCAACCAGGCACAGGAAATGAGCCACACTTGTCACTCAACATTTCTGATCTCTTACGGTTTCTTTGCTTCAAAATGTAAACCTTGTGTACGTTATTAAACACTCTTTGGAGAAGAAGGTGCTGTCAAGGGTCTGCTCGTCGGTCATGAAACTGCAGAGCCAGGACGGCGTGCTGAATGCACCAAGCACTGGTCTTGGTCCTGCGTAGGTAGCATCTCATTTGATGGCCACGGCCACCCCGGGACCATCTGGCAATAGCCAGTCTGCCGGTGAGGCTACAACCCAGGGGTGTCACGGACCTGAACACGCTGGGGGTCCACCCCAGTCTGATCTCACTGACCCCACCCTGAACCAGCATATCGTGCCCCTGAATAAACCCTAATCCTGGATACAATAAAAAAGGCATACACAATGCAGCGCTGTTCGGTGATATATAAGTGGCCCGAGAAAGAAATATTACTAAGGAAAAGTGCTGCAGGTCTGAACATAACCCCTTCTCTCCCCAGCATTCAGAAAAGTCCCTGGTTAGTCTGGCTCGGGGTAAAGCACTTCGACAGGTTATCTGAATTCCCACGACTCTTCACAAAAGAGTTGTCAGACGTGCTCATAAGCTAAGCCTACGAAGACTCATTCTTGTCTAAGTCAAACTTAGAAATAAAATTTCAATAAGTTCTGTCTCAAAAACTAAGACCTTAAATGTTTTCAAAATAGACTCAGAATTTCCATTTCCACCCAACACTTTGCTTATTGTTGCCTGGACTGATGATTATGGGGAAATTTCTGCCTACTCAGACAGTAATTCAAACTAGGGGGATTTATTTTTCATCAACAACATAACTATACAGGGAGGGAATTTTGAGTTCAGGTTTTTAGTCCTATGTTCACACAAACCTGTATTATTAATACAACAAACTAGTAACAGAAAATAAATTTATAAAATGCCTAGTAATTTGCATTGGAAATCCCACCATTTTTGCAATGGAAATTCTTCCATTAGGTAGGGTTATTTCATTTAATCCACTGAAGTAAATAATAACATTCGCATGGCTTAGCTGATAACATGAAGACCACAATGCTTGAAATTGGGCCAAGGTCACATACTTAGAAAGCATCTGACCTGTTATGCAGAAATAGGTCTTTCTGACTCCAAAAATCAAGGACTGTGACTGTCACTAAACCACCATGCCTCCCCCATAGGTTCAATAAATCTTTTCCAAATTGTTCCTGTCTTCCGAGCACCTATTATGGCAATCACTGAGCTAGGGCATGGGTTGATCTAGCTAGACTTAGATGAACATTTCAAGTGAAAATTTCCACAACGATTTTTTTTTTTTAAGCAGGTGTAGGGCCCATGGACCTGTGGGTGGATACATTGCCATGTTGCTACTTTGAGAAAGTTATGGCTCACAATTTCTTGACAGTCCTAGGTAAGATTCTTCAATACCAATGTCCTCATCCATCTCCAAGCTGCACCTGAAGACTTTGTAGATCTCTCCCAATTCAGACCTTTTGTGGCTTACAGGCCTTCCCACCAATCTGGGACACACAGTAGGCAGAACCCCACTCAGCGCCTGACCTCTGATCTTTGGTGATCCTAAGCCCCCAGAGAAGTGAAAAGCACCTCCTTTTCAGAAGAAGAGGACACAAATTATATTGCTAAGAAAATTCTCGGCTCCAAAATTTCAGCATTTCACTATCATAATAGCAATAACCTTGCTGGCCTTCAAACACTGTAAAACCATGTATCTGATTCCTCTAACAATTTGTACCCAATTTCTTGTCAAATGCCCTGATCAGTGAAGTACAAAGGCAAGCACCTTGCAGAAGTGGCTGCTGTTTCTTCAATGAATGGTTTCTGAGCAATGTGTCAGGACAATTTGCCAACATCAGGGCTGAAATGTCTTGTCTTAAAAAAATAAAAGCTGGAGGAAAAACCCAGAAACCAGAAAAAGACCCTGGTCCAGGAAAAAGTGGAAATAATTTTCTTCCCTCCTTCTCTTACTAGTCACAAATCTAGACAACAGAAAATTTATTATAACTACTTAGTTTAATTGTACTTTTTCAAAAGATGTTATTTACTTATTTCTAGAGAGAGGGGACAGTAGGGAGAAACAGCAACAACAATGTGAGAGAGAAACACCAACTGGTTGCCTCTCACACGCCCCCAACTGGGGACCTGGTCTGCCACCCAGGCCTGTGCCTTGACTGGGAATCGAACCGGCAACCTTTGGTTGGCAGGCCAGCGCGCAACCCACTGAGCCACACCAGCCAGGGCTCGCTTAATTCTAACTAAATAATTGTTTTAGTCCATATTTGCAAGCAAAGTTCCAAGAATTATATGAACCTACCACATAAGCTTAAATTAGGTGTGCCATTTGAATAGTAATTCTCTCAGTGAAAGATTATATGGGGAAAATAATTTCAAAAACATTCTTGATGATAAGATTATCGAGTTCAGTAACTATATTTGTGTGTGTGTGTGTTTTCATGCATTGAGTACACAGAGGAAATTCAAAGTAAAACCTTTTTAAAGTTTATGTAGGAAAAACACAATAGGTTATGACTGACAGCAAACTACGTACCATCTGCATAGCCGAGATATCAAAGCCTGCTTCTCGGATAGCCATCAGAACCTTCCCCAGCAGGCCTGAAAACGCAGGACAAATAGGTGAAAGCTGCAGTGTTTCTGAGGCATTTCAGTTGCTTAGAGATAGAAATTTTCTCCATTAAGTTACTCTATTTTGCTTACACTCTGTACGAAAAAATAACATATTGCTGCAAGGAAAATGAAATTCCTGTCATTTGACTCCTTAGTGCTTCAGGAATACTTGTGATGACCCTGAAGACAGAAAAAAAAAATTTTTTTTTAAAGATTTTATTATTTTCAGAGAGGGGAAGGGAGAGAGGCAGAGAGGGAGAGAGAAATCAAAGTACGGTTGCCTTTCGCCTGCCTCCAGCTATGGACCTGGCTGGAGACCTGGCTTGCAACCTGGTGATGTGCCCTGGCTGGGAATCGAACCAGCGACCTTTGGGTTTGCAGGCCAGCACCTTATCCACTGAGCCACCAGCCAGGGTGGAAAAGCTTTTAAGATACTATTTTGCCGAGAGGGCCCTGAAGTCCAGTGATGAAGAGAACCTGAAAATCAAACAATTACTATTACAAAAAATAAAATTCAAAATACTCTATAAAGATGAGTTTGAAGGAGGAAAAACATCAAATTATAACGGAAGAGGTAGGCAGAAGCGCCACATAAATATGGAGAAAAGTAAGCATGTTCTCCCAGCACTAAGAAGTCAAAAAAAGAAGGAAAATAAAAAGATGTAACTGGAAAGAAATGTAACCCAGATGGGTGAGGCCCTGGGCGGCAACACGACTCATTTGGTCTTTATCCCACAGGTCAGAGATTTGTGGAATGGAGTCTGAGAACTCTGCAAGTCAGGGACTGAGATTCTGTTCATTTTCTATAAAAATATTCTAAAGTTCTTTATCTTTTTTCAATTTTCTCTCCCCCACCCCCATACTCTGGATCATCTGAAGCCTATAAAAGTTATTAACCAACATCCCCCAATAAGATTACTTTTTAAGAAAGCAAATAAACTCTAAGCATTATTTTGATAACAGCCTTGACCTCACAGACACCTAAAGGGATTTTATTTATCATGACTTTTAAAAATGCTCTACATGCTTATATAAGAACCCTGATCTAAATGTGAAAGCGGTATTAAGCCCTGTGCATTAACCAATATGAGGAGAAATCCACAATCTACATGTTAGAAATCTATAATCCTATTAAACTAGCCCTGTGGAAAGCACCATTTGACAGAGTAATTCTATTCACAGATAAACCAATAAAGCAGTTATGATCAAGGAACATTGCCAGTCTTCCGGGAACAGCCAGGCCCGCGTCAAGGGCGTTGCTTTTATTTCTCTCTTCAGCTGTGTGGAGGCAGAACAGAGAGGCATTTGAGAAACCTGTTCTGCGTTCAACAGCTCGAAAAGACAAAGTGTCAGTAACCATATGTCCTTTACTTTGGTCTAGATAGAACCCGGTCAGGTGACTGAACAGATGACAATACCTATGTAAAAGAAGTAGAAGACATTACAAAGGAAAACTGCATGCAGCTGGCACACAGGTTCCAAAGGGTCACACCAAGCGGGGGCTTTTTCGTGGGCTGGTGTTTGCACAGCTAACTTGCTTTTCGAGGGTTGCTGACACCTTCAGATGCTGCCTCATAAATGTTCTGAATGTCACATCACCTCCCCCTCCTCTGCTTCCTGTGCCCCAGGCTCCGGTCCCCCGGCCCCCACCTGGGCAGCTCTTCGGCCTCCTCAGGCGTGGCCACGGTACCCAACGTTAACGGTCTGTTCCTGAAAACCCCTGCTTCTCCTGGGGTTAGGAGCCCCCACCCCATTCTCTTTTAGGGAAACTGACCCCACTCGCCGTCTGCCTAGAAGGGAGCTGCCTTCTTCCAACCTGTATCTGATCCTGCAACCCTGGGCTCTGAGAGCGGTCCAGAGTCACCCACCTCGGCAGGTCGGCCTTACCTAGCACCCGGCTTCCAAGGCCAGAGCGGGCACCGAGGTAGCAGCCTGCACTGGCACGAGCCAATCCGAGTCCTTCCCAGGATTTTGTTCTCTGTTTTTTTTAGCTCCCACCTGGGAAAAGGCACTCTTCCCACGGGGGTCCTGAGTGTACAAACCCTACCCTCCTGCTGGCCACCCCGACCCTCTCTCAAGGCACTGGGAAAAGCTCGGGCAGAGCTGGAAGCAGCCAGGAAAGCAGAGAGAACGGGGAGACTGACAAGCCTGTTTCCAGTCCTCCCTAAAGCCGGCTGGACCCCGCCCTCCATGTGGCCGTTCCAGGAAGGTGCGGAAATAGTCTCTGGGAGGACGGTCACCTTCCAGAAGCGACTCTACCCTGCAGAAGGATCATACCAACCTGGGGAAACTGCTGGTCGGCTGGCTCATGTGTACTTGCTGGTCATGGAACTTCACGTAACCCTCACAACAGCCCTACGAGGGAAGCGCCACGATCACCTTTGTTTTGTAGGCGTTTACCCTCTGTACTCAAGGCACAAACGACATGCCCTCCCAGCTAGCAAGCGACAGAAGCAAAATTCAAACCCAGTTCCGCACGCCCCAGAATCTGGGATTCTATCAGAACAAATTAGTCAAAACATTCAGCTGCCTTGTGCATATGGCGCAATTAAATCATTCATGCCTACTGAGGAAGTTCAGAACATGCCATCTCAAAATACGCTGCCACGGTACGCTGCCAGCTTTGAGTTAACGGCACCTAAAAAGCAGCAAATACAAGAAAAAGACTCTGACCATTCTTCCCGATAAACCCCCATGTGGAAGATGTCCTCCCTCAGCCAGGCAGGAAGCAGCATTCCTATCACCACGGACAAGCCGTGGCCATGGGGGACTCTCCACAGAGAGGCCTTGTTAGAACAGTGCTGATCTTCCTCAGTCTCTCCACGCAGGTCGCCCACGTTTCAACACTCGGCACAGTGGCCTCACTGGGTTCAACTTGACACGAAAGGCAAGTAGGCTGTCCCCATGTCGTTGGGTCTTCACTCCTACAAAGGCTCCTGTGTCACGTGACACTTGCTGTAAATGTGACACGTGTTGTAAATAAATTGCTATGCTTTTCTCCTCTTGATCTATCACATGTCAATTTAATTCTCAGGCCACCCTTCAACTTCTAAGAGGGGAAATAGAAAAGTTTGCCTCCTCATACAACTGGCAAAAATACACATTCTCATGTATGTACAACTTATATTTTCTGATCTTCATGTACACTATGAGTTCAATAAATGATAATATACATATAGTGCATTATCTAGTAAATTTTGAACTGCTCAGGATGTTTTCACCCAATGTATTGATTAGAGTTTAAGGTTTCCTTCCTTCTTACCATTTTATACTTATCGAATTTGAAGGAAAAAACAGGAAACAATAATCATTTTACCATCTATTAGTAATTCTAAAAAACTGTTTTCCAGAAAGAAAAATCATTAAAAATTCTTAACAGAGTAGATGGACAATATTCTTCAAAATTACGACAAAATAGGTTATCAGAGTTAAAATCTAGCAGTTGTAATTTTTTCATGAGTCACTACATCAAAAAATATTTCCTGTAAAAATCACTTATCCCGATGTTAAGGTCTTTCTTGGAGTCTTAATATTTTCCTTTGATATCATAGTATCTATACAGTAACCTGTACATCTGAAAGCAACTTCATAGAGGAATCCACACTTATACTGTGGAAAAACTAAAAACAAAACAAATTAAGAAACCACACACACAATACGCATATACAAACACGCCTTTACCGTGAATGTTATACTGTTTGCAAGAGTCAGATATAAATAAACACAAAACCCTACTCGCCATGAAAAAAACAAAACACTGTGGTAAGCAAAACAACTTGCAAAACACAACTTTGAAGAAGCAGCCAGGCCTTTATACAAGACATGTACTATAATCTAGAACTGTGCTCCACTCTACAGATACTAAATAAGGGTAGTGAAAAATGAAACTCAAAGATGGAAGAATGTCAGCCAAGAAGCCTTGCATTTTATTTGGTAAGAATCTGTAAAAGACGCTTTAATCCTGATTTGGGGAGGAGTACATGAGCTAACAAAACTGAGACACAAGAAGATGATGTGTTTAATATTAATAATCCATTTAAACCTAATTGGAGAAATTTGGTTTCTTTTAAAATGTAAATTACTGAAATAAAATTAAAAGGTATTTTAACTTAAAAAAAAAAAAACAGGGCTAAGGTGTCTTTAAAATGTGTTTATGTCAAAACAAATCAAAGCTATAGATGACAGGAGTTCAGATTAATTGTCAATGCCAAAATACAGAAGAAGTCACGGGCATTGCTAAATTCAACAGAAGGAATTTAGTACCAATCCTGGCAAACATGAGTAACAAGTAACCTTAGGCCTCAAAAGCAGGCGGAAAAGCTGTTTCTTAGACCGTCTTCTGCACCCAGGCGAGTTCACTTCTCCGATTACCATCTAATAACTTGAATCAGATGGAAAAGTAAACCCACAGATCAGTTAGCGGCAGATACTGATGGCTCCCTGCTTTCCGCTAAGCCAGTTACTGTCAGGTCACACTGAGTCACCTGCAGATGAGGGTTTTGGGCTCATAGAACTGCGGTCTTCAAGGGTCTCACATTCCCCCGTGGCCGACCGCAAAATCCACTCCAGCGGCAAGTTGGCTTTTAAAAGATAGACTGGATATGTCCAGTAGCATTTCTGATTCTCCACTTATGCCGCCCACCCAGACCTAGAATAATCTTTTTCCTTACCAATACCCTGACCAGCATAAATTCCACAGATTCCTCGCAAGGCAATCAAGAGTAACCAACACAGCTTTCTAGATGTATCCACATGGTAACTCCATGTATTAGAATTCACTGTAGTTAGTGAGTAGAAAAGAGGCGGCTGTCGCACCAGCACAGGACAGCAGAGGACACCCAGAGGAGTCGAAATCCCTACGAAAATTCAGTCAAGAACCTCCTCCCTATGGGGAAGACAAGGGTAGGCTCAGCGGAGCAAAGGCGCCAACATCAGCTAGTGCGGTAGAAATAGGATCACAACATTAAAACAAAGACAGTCCATGAAAAACAAAAATAAAGTTGGGCGTGGGGAGATGGGCCAGAAACGGAACATTCTGTAATACCAGGCAGGCAGGTCATCGGAAGTCCCAAGTCAGCGCCGGCTGAGTACAGGGGACAGAGCTTCGCACAGTCAGAGCAATTGGTGAATTCATGCACCACAGGACCCTAGGAGGGTGAGACCCTCCCTCATCTTCAAGGAGGCCCGCAGAGCCTGGAGCAAGCGCAGGGCCCAGCAGAGGCAGACTGCCTGTCTCTAGAATTCCCTGAGCATAATAATTATGGAACGCGGGTTACAGCCCATCAGTGGAAGTCTGTTCATTTTATCGGCAAACACTGAAATAATAGAGACTGAAAAAGGAATTCAAAACCACGGATCCATGAACTCCAACATCAACAAAACAAAGGAAATAAATCTTCTCCCTTTCTAAAAGTCATGTGTCTCCTTCCTCTACAGACACATAAAGAAAGAGGTTCTCACAGCTAGTGCTGGCAATTTTTAAAACTAGGTACAGTGTTCATTCCGGCTCTCCAAGTCTGAGTTGCTCACGAACTGCAGCCTCTGATTTCACAGCGTTTCTTCTGCTGGTGTCCACGGCTGTGTCTGACCTCCCCAGACGGCAGGACCTGCACTGTCCCCTTCAGAGACAGGCTTCACACAGAGGTGGCGCCGCACCCCGGCCCTCTGCTCTCCCTCTCCCGCTCCCCGTCTGTGGTGAGCTCCTACCGCATGCCTTGGGGAGGGACTCCGGTTCTCCTCGGTTCCCGAGCCGGGTCCTGTGTGTGTGTGGGGGGGAAGGTGGGTGAATCTGCTGTCTCAGGACGTGGCACAACCCGGGAGCCTGCTGGAACTGCACATGGACTGAGCCAGCCACCCTGCAGGCAGGGCCAGGTCACCGGGCACATGCAGCAGCTTGGGCACCATGACTGCAAGCCAGGCCTGAGCAGGGGCCCAGCCCTGACAAAGGCGAACGTCACCTGAAGAGCCTGAGATTTTAATTTCCGGCTGTAGTTCTTATTCCCATGACTCCAAGCCAGGAAGTCCCCAGCATGTGAAATTCTTAAGTTTTGAATTTTTTGTCTTCATTGCCTCTACCCACTATCACTTAATGTTTTAAGATTATTCTTCATCAGAAAAGGTGCAAAGGGGAAGGAAAATGCGTATGGTGAAAGTAAGTTTCCTCCCAGCCCAGATCTCTGTGCTCTTCTGTTGTAAATTATATAATTGCCTAGACACCTGAAACTAACACAGACAACCCCTGAGCGTACACTGTGATTGAAATACAAAATTAAAGAGACACTACGAACCACCCATTCGATAACTGGGCTGCGTGTCATAACCACCAAGAAGCCAGCTCTGCAGACGAGAGTGGGGAGAGCAGCCCACGTCCGTTCTGCATAGACACACACGGGCCATTACATAGAAACTTGTGACAGATGACAAAGGAACTAACCGCCAACAAGCGACAGCTCTGAACCCGCGGCCTCCTAGAGTGAGGAAAAGAGGAGAGCGTAGAAAAGCAGAGTGCCATTTACTAATCCAACGCGGTCACACAGGTCACATCCCCTCAGCATTCTTCTAAGTGTCAACTCCTATCTTTTAACATGTCCCTTGGAAGCCCAAGCTTTTCAGAGACCCTTTAGTCAGGTGCCATCTTTATTTTTTTTTCTGCGTGCTTTTCCCTCCTAACAGTCATAGTTAGCATTATAGCATTAGTAATCTGCCGTGTCATCGGAATCATCTTTTAAAGTGTTGCAATATGAGACCATGCCATGGTAGCTTTTCATTTTTAAGACATTTCCTGATCAAGTCACATCACATGCCCGGAGTCTCTGGACCCCAGCTCCATGGACCACCCGGCCCCGGGGGGGAGGCAGGACGCAGCCCGAGGGGCAGACCCGCAGCCCTCCTCCTGCCCTGGTGCAGGTACGGCAGCCTGGGGCACCTGTCCTGTCCTCCGGAGCGGGACGGGACGGGAACACACACCATCTTCACCACCAGCACCTGGCAGTGTGTTTCCACAAGCCAGGACGCGGGTCCTCTAACGGACGGACGCGCGACTGAAACCAGGTCAGGGAACGGAGTCCGTCACTGACGTTCTGCCCAGAAACGTGCTGGGGTCCTGCTCCCCAGGCCGTGCCCAGGTGCCTCAGTAATGTCCCTCCCGGAATGGTGGCTGCGATTCCGCCAGCGGGAAGAAGGGAAGGGAAGGGAAGGGGGAGATGATGTTTACGACTTGTCTTCAAACGAAACAACGCTCCTTCCAACAAACAAGGCTCCCCAAGTAACACACGCCAGGCTCTCCCACAGGCCTTAGTGCAGGTTTCAGTAACTAGAAGGTACATGCTTCAAACATAGGACAAAATATTACTTGAAAGTTGTATCACATAAGTTTCTTTTTAAAATGTTTACCGAAACACAAAACTAAATCTTTTTTCAAAATACAAAAAGTGGAATATAAAAGACACTTAGATAATTACACGTGTAAGGGGCATTTTAAGTTTGTACCATTAGCCCTTCTGAGGTTCTGAACGTTTAAAACTGCTTTCTGGCTTCTGAGATGCCTATCTTAGGAGTCATGCAAGGGAGCCCAGGTAACCTACAGAACTGAGAATAAATGCTTTTTAAGTAACTCTGCTTTAGGATGGTTTTCCATAAAGCAACAGGTAGCTGAAACACTGCTGAGTCAGGGTTTTTAAAACCGTGTCGTGTGATGTAATTGCTACAATGACTACGATTAATAGCTCACATTTCCTCACTACCCACACTGTTCCGAGTTCCTCACATGTATTCACTTGTTTATGAAGTAGGTTCTGTCACCCTCATTTTGCAGATGAAAAAAAATGAGGCTTTAGAGAGGCCAGCAAATCTCTCCAAGGTCACAGCTGGCAGGTGTTGAGCCACAGGAGGACAATCGTCACCCGGAACATCATGTCCCACAATCGTCCTCGCCAGGCATGGCGGGACTCTGCCGGGCTATTGGCAATTCCTTCATCTGGGTGCTTGGTTCTCTCCATCAGGCTGCCGAGTCCAAGTCCTCCTCTGTCACACACCCCACCAGGGCCCTGTGCGCACGTGGCAGTTGCTGGGGGCTGGTGCCCGGGCTGCCTAGCAACGGATGCTTCTTTATTCCAAAGAGGAGTCAGGGTGACTCTTCATTGCTGTGTCACGTGTCACGGACGGAGGCCCTCTAACGGGGAAGGGCCCAGTGGAGCTGGCCTCCGTGGAGTCAGTCCTTTCACAAGGCTTACGTGTGAAGGGCCTCGTGCCCACACCAAGAGCTACAGACACCATAATGGAGCGTCGGAACTGCATGCTTAGAAAGTGTGAAATAAAAAGTTTAAAAGAAAGGAGAATAAATATTCTCACAAGGGGGTGGGGCAGGGGAAGCCAGGGGAAAAGAATGAAAAAAACTTCAGGCAAGAGAAAGAATCCAACCCAACTAGGTCAGTAATCACAATACATACTGCATTAAGTTAAATTTACCTATTCTAACATAGGACTGGATTGAAAAAACTTTTTAAAAAAGAAGTGGAAAAATTTCAACCACAGTGACTGTAAGATACATACTAGAAGCAAAGGCTGGAAAACAAATTGGAAAGCAAGAGTCTACCCTTTAAGGTAAACAAACAAACAAACAAACAAAAAAAAACAACGGGAATAAAGTCAGACACTACACAATGAATAAAAAGATGTAGTAACAATAATAACAAGAAAGCCTCAAAATACAGGAAAAGCAGGGAATTGCTGGGGAATGTGTCATTTGGGAACCTGGCTTCTTTGAGGGGTATTGTTAGGTTCTCTGAGGAATGTTATTTTGGGGGGGTTGGCATTCCAGGCAAAGGCAGGGGAAGGGGGGAGCAGGGTGTGTGGGGAACTGCGGGGCAGGTGTGGCCGCAAGTGCCTGGGCACGTCTGAGTGACTGAAATATGTGTTAACTGGTGAACCAGAAAAGGATTGATTCTGGAACTACACAACCAGAAGAAAACAGGAACCACTGACGTCCAAGTAAACATCTTTAAACGTATAAAAAGCATTATTCCCCTTTAAATAGAAAAGTTTTGAGGAGGCTTTCGACGTTTATACTTCTCAAGACTTTGTTCATTATTCTTTTCACTGCTGTTACCCTGGTCAGACAGCAGCAATTCACCAAGTTCTGTCTGCAATGCGACATTTCCACCCAGTTAAGATGGTGGGGGTTAAAATCACCCTCCATACCACTCACTACTTCCTTCCACAAGGAGTGGCTTTCCACACACAGCAGCAGAGCTCATATTCATGCAAACGAATTTGTGCCAGTAATTCCCCTGCGGAACCAAACCGCTGGATTTCAGGGTGTCACCTCTCCCTTCTCATTCTTAGATTCCACACCTGTAAAATGGGGCTGTCGCCAATCAGATGGGGATTTCAAGCTCTGGATGCTAGTCCATACAAAGATAAAATGGTAAATGTGATAAAAAGAAGGCAACCTTTGTAAAAACCCCAACCTCACTCCGGAAAGCTGTAACTATGGGCAAATTAACATCTCACTGCCTAGGTTTCCTCCCCTGTAACAAGGATTAAAAATAAAACCTACCCTCAAAGGGTTTTTTAAAAAGATTTATTATTTTTAGATAGAGGGAAGGGAGCGAGGCAGAGAAACATCAATGTACGGTTGCCTTTCACCTGCCTCCAGCTACGAACCTGGCTTGCAACCTGGTTATGTGCCCTGGCTGGGGACTGAACCAGCGACCTTTGGGTTTGCAGGTGGGCACCTTATCCACTGTGCCACCAGCCAGGGCTACCCTCCAAGTTTTGAAAATTAAATAATTCATGTAAAGTACTCAGCACTCCATAATCAGAACTGCAATTAGTACTAAAACTGTCTTTGTTGTTCTGTATCTAAGAAAAGTCTTTTCTAACAGTCTCAATTAGCAAGACAGACCTTCTTCCCCTTCTCCCCTCAGCAAGTCTTTACTCTGATAACCCTGGGCACTCCCATTTTCCCCTCAAGGTTTTTAGATAATACTGGGATACATTCACTAACCCAATTTCACCATTTCTGAATTTTTTTTTAATAGCCTTACACATACCTAATTGCTCAGTACCATTAAATGAAATTCTTCCTAAAGGTTGAGATTCTTCTGTAGGGACTGGCAGAACTCTTGAGGTTCCCTATTAATTGCTAAATCACTAATTTCACTTCAAGTTCCCATACCTTACACATTCACGAGTTATTTTCACTGCCTATAACTGTGTTTCAGAAATGCATGCTCAGCTCTGTGCATCAAAGTCAGGGTGTTACATGCAGTTTGAGGAACCTGGTGCATCTGTTCTAAATTCCCTTACTGTTTACTATTTCAGATAGAAAGTAAACCAACCACAAAACTTCAAAACTGTGACATTCTAAGCAAAGCTGGGCCCATTCCAAGAATTTTTACTGAAACTGAGTTAGAGCTGTGATGTTTAAATCCCATCTGTTTACACCAATGGCTCAGGCCTCTTCCACAGTGTCCCTGAAGCTGAGTTACTTGAAGGAAATCGACCACGCTGGGAACTCGACTCCATCAGCCCAGGTTGGGGCTGGGGGGACCAGCAGGATGGAGCACATCTCTAGGGCTTTGGCCTCCCTAGCATTCAAATTGCCACTCAGGGTGGAACTAAAGAGAGAGAAAGAGATTGTGGGTAAGAACCACCCGAGTTTTAAAAGTGAGGAACTTGTTCAATATACTTTTGCTGATAACAGTCCTGTTTCAATTAGCATATTACAACGATTCTGGCATTACATTAATAAACTGGTCAACAGTCTATTAAATAAATTGCTTCTTAATACATGAAATGCAGACAACCTTGAAACTGTCTCTATATGTCTTTTTAAAATTAAAATCTGTAATTGCTTTCAAACAGCTTCCATGAAAACAAATAATTTTTACAGTCAAAGCACAACATTGAGATGCAGAGTACAGTTCTCTTTTATGAGAATCTTCTACGCTATTTCACAGAGTGACAGAATATTCTCGGCTGAAAAGCTCAGAGGAAACAGTGAACCATCTTGACTCATTTTACTGAGGAAGAAACTGAATTTCAGAACAGGACCATGCTACAAACAGTGCAGTAAAAAGGTTCAGTGCCTAAATCTATTATTATAGGACAAATCCTGGCCAAAACTTCAGCATTCTAATACTCCAAAAGGCTAACCTTTGGGGCCAGGACAAGCCCAGAAGCAGCCCCCCCCCCAACCCCCCACCGCATGGTGCCACCTCCTGCCCGGGGACACTGCGGGCAGGCAGGCAGGTAATACACGCAACAGCCCGCTTGTGGACTTTTGCTGGAGGCAGATTAACTGAGGGAAAGAATGAAAGGACTTTGTTTCTTAGACAATGAGACAGAGCTTCTTTCTTTCTGGGGATGGTAGATGCCGATGCTGGGAGTCCTTCAACTTCACGTAAAAATGAAGAAATAATGGTGTTAGCAGCAGTAGCGGGGCAGCCACAAGGATGCTAACCTACCAAGCCTGGCTCTGCACTTAGGACATTCATTAATGCCTGCATTTAATGGATCAGCAGTCATTTAAGTATTACATTTAATGTGCTTAATCCTCACAGTTACCTGTGAGGAAGGTATTCTTCTAATTTCACAGATGAGGAAACCAGGCAGAATGGAATTAAGTCATTTACCCATCACTCCATGGCTAGTTAGTCGTGGAGACAGAATTTAAGCCTGTGTACCCTGATTTCAGAGTAAAAATAACTTACTTTATCAATGGAACTAAACTAAATACATATAAAGAACACTGAGGACACCAAAACAAACACATTACATAACCTTGAAATTAAAATAGAAAAAACTCAAAAACATTCACCTTAACTTTTAAAACCCGAGTCCCCAAATGACAAAACATATTGATCTACATACACATATAACAAGACTGCAGATGCCAAGTATACCTTGTATTACTTTTCCATCTGCTCCACAAACTAAGCTCTTCCCTCGCGCTCAGAAGTGGGGCGAGGCCCACTGAATCCATTCTGATTAACTAGTGCTAAGAACAAAGGCAGCTCCACCCGTGTCTGTTACATGTGCTAAAATTCTTGGGCACAAAGATAAGGCTGCAAACCAGTACATAACTTCATTGTACATGTCAGGAACTCCCCAAAAGTCCATTTACCCCAACAACAGACAGTTCAAGTAATCCCCTTTTCACCACATTCCCTCACTGTGGTCAACAACTCACTTATCAAAGAACCATGCACTTCGAAGGCCTGGCTGAGATCAGATCCTTGCCTTCCTGTTTCCACTAACCCCAAATGGTGGGATCATGAACTCTGCCCAGTCTCAACCAGATCACTGCACTGGGGTCTCAACCAGATCACTGCACTGGGGTCTCAACCAGATCACTGCACTGGGATCTCAACCGGATCACTGCACTGGGGGCCCACCTTCCCCCTCTCAAAGTCCAAGTGAAACTCCACAGAATCTGCCCATGGCCCCTCCTTCAAGATGCCCTCCTGACAGTGACCAGCAATGGACACTCGGCCAGCAGGCCGCTCTGGCTGTCCCTGACTCCGGGGAGCCCGTGGTCGCAAGGCCCCCCTCCATTCCTGCCCAGCCCCTCTCCCACCAACAGCTTCTTCTCTTTCATCTCGTACCTGCTCTTAAAAAACGCCAGACCACAGGAGAGATTCAATATGCCAGGAAATGGATCATTATAGAAAAAGATAAACATCACCCAGCCATTGAAAGGGGGTGGAGTGACTTTAACAATAAATTCAATATGAGACTTCCAACTATTTTATTGTAGCCACAGTTTAACCCCAAGCTAACGAGTTAGTTACATATTTCAAACTGGTCTTAAAGCATCCCTGAAGTCGAAGTTTCAAAATAAAAGGGGGAGAAAAGCCTTCACATGACAACATTTACAGTATTCTGCCACCTGATTAAATTTCACAAAAATTTACCTCATTTGCCTCAAATGTTATGTATCAAATATGTAAAATAGTTAACCTTCAAGGAAGAGCTCTGACCACAAGTGATTTAAACCTGCGTAAATGTGAAATTAGTCACCCTGACATCACCTTTCACCCATATAACCATTTAAAATAGATTTGGTACAATTATCTATGCAATTAAGATCTACAGTATTCTATTTTATTTCTTTCCATGCACTGCATTTTTTCTTAGAAAAAATGTTTATTAGATTAAGATTAAAATGAATGTATCAAGATGCCAAACATAAACTTTTCATCAAGTTGAGGACTTAACAAGAACTTCTCATCACATTAACATGTGTGTGTGTGTCCATACCCAGGTTAAGAAAAATGAGTGTACCATAAAATCCCAGTTGTGTTTTGTTTTTTCACAGAATGTCAACACCGGTTGTTCCTAATGTTACTATTTCCACCCATGGAAGTGGTACCAACCATGTGAGCTTTGCTGTGAGGCACTGCACGTGAAGTAAAGCAGCAGAAGCCACCAGAAACCAGGGTTCGCACCCCGGCTGCCCTGCTCTGAACTGGGGGAAGAGACATCCTCAGATGGCCTCATGGATCCGGAAAGAATTATATATATATGCACACATACATACACACACATATATACAGTCTCCACCTATTTGACATAATTGCCGAGACTAACAGAGGTCATGTGTAGGCACTCTGTCTACTACCTGGCACACAGTGGTAAGTTCTCCATAAACGTTTGTTACCCATCATGCATGTTGCTTCCCTGTAATTATGGTCCCAAGGATCTAAAAGATATTAAAGTACTTCCTAACTAATTAAAGTAGTATTGATTATGCAACATGATCTTTTCCTTTCAACCAATAATTCTACTACTAGGTAACTAGCCAGAGGAAGTGAGTGGAGATAGTGTCAAATAGTTATGTATAAAGATATTCTTCAAAGCTTTCTTTTTAACACCAAAACACTGGAAACTAAGTATCCAGATATTACATTACACTTATATGGTTGCATAGTGTACAACTATTCAAATATTCATGGAGAATTAAGAGCAGCCAAAAATGCTACCAAAATTAACTGAAAACCACAGCCTATAGACTTATATCTTGACTAAGTTAACAATTATATTTCTGTGTATCAGTTATACCCATATGCACACATATGCAGAATAAAAGGATTTGGAGGAAATACCAAAATACCAACAATGACTACCTTAGGATGACGGAAAAAAACAGGTAACTTTTATTGTTTAATTTTTGTTATTTCCTACTGTATATCTGAATTACTTTCATACTTAGAAATTTTAATCCATTCAATTGTTTATTACTTAGTATACTCTCATTTTTTAAGAATGGTTTTTAAATGATATCCTTCCTCATTTCTAAAAGGATTTGGAATAGATAACAAAATATATACAACAGACTAAACTGGGCAAAGAAAAAGGTTAGAAACTTGCAAATTCTCAGTATACATTCATATATACACATCTACCTCTCTAGCTGTCATATATAAGGGTATATGTATTTAACATCATCTGTCTTAGTCAGCAGACTTTGTTTCAGACACCCAGAACAGGAAGAAGTTTCTTCAGCGTTCCCAGAAAGGGCAGCTGCAGGCCCTTGCTTTAACTGCACACTAGGAGTGCGAGTAAACTGAGTCACGGCTAAGTGGCTGGGAGAGATGGGGCAGATGGAAGTCAAGGGTCAAGGCCTGTGACATGGTGAGTGTGACCATGATTAGAACCCAGAGAACAGCGTTTAAATAGGCACTGATGCGAAGATCAATACAGACTTAGATCTATCTATTCCTCGTATTTTGTCACCTTTCTTCAGGTGCCTTTGAAAAAATAAATCAAATATTACAGTTCTACTTCAATTTCTACATGTGAAATACATCGAGGAAACAGACATTGACAGAATAAGCTCTGACGAACTCACCCTCGCTGATGGCGTGGGGCTTAATAACGCAACAGGTGCAGCTGGTGAACCTGGCCGTGTGCGCGGGCCCACAGACTCCGCTCGAAGGGAAAAATAACTCAATCTCCTAAAAGCAGAGAGGAGTGATGTCAGTGTCTCTTGCCTTGAACTCCTATACATTTCCTTTCCAAGTTTTGTAATATAAATTCTTCAAGTTTTCTTTAAAAATGATGTTAACTGATTAAAACTAAGGAACAGAATCCTGTTTGAAGTCTTAGAAGCAAAAGAATGTATAAAGAAGTATTACTTAAAGCAATGAGAATATGTACTGTATTGATCTGACCCATGATTAAAACTGATAATGTCTTAACATATTTTGAATACTGGAACCTTGTAATCAATACAAGGTTCTTCTTTTCCCCAAAGCATTAAGTCTTGAGACACGGATTCCGTTTTAATCATTTTATCAAAATATGTAAAATAAAATAAAAAACTGAGACATCTTTACAGGATTAGAGATTGGTATTCAAGAATCAGAACCAGCTCATTAAAATGGATTAACTTCCTAGAGTCTCATGATAAAATTACATCGACTGAGCCACACTTTGCAGCTGAGATCAGGCTGTGCTGCTTTGCACACAGTTCACTGAAATGACAACCCAGCAACATGAGTCACAGAGATGGTCACACTCTTCGGTTCTCTTAACCATTTAAACAGACACTTCCCTGCCTCTAAGCTTTGAATACTATTATTTCCGTGTTTTCTATAAAGCCCCCCGTCCCATGCTCCAAAGGACCCTACGGATGTGTAAAGGCCCACTTCAAATGCCACCTCCCCCGGGGGGCCCCTGTCGGTACCCTGAGCTCCTCCACAGTTGTGGTCATTTGGTGTCTTCCACAGATGGCATATATATATAGTATGTATATAAAATATGAAATGGCAAATATACATGAAAAGGATATTAAGCTTGAAAATAGAGTGTTATTAGTCAAGGAAAGGATCTATCAAGTAATGTCTTTTTTAAAGACTATTCACTGTCAATAATTCAAATATTGATGAGCCTCGGTAGTGTTAGTTTTTGGAACAAGAAGCAGGACAAGTATTTCCAGTGGAGAAAACTTATCTTGGCCACGAGCAGACGACCAGCTCACAAGGGAGGCAGATCAGTGAACACTGTTCATTTCTAGGAACAACTCGGGGCTGCGTTCTGTGACATTGGCTGAATAAATCCACCCCACGCCAGCCGTGACCGAGATGCTATACTGTGGCATCAAACGCTCCGCAGACCCAAACAGAACTCGGGCACGTTTGAAACACGGACTCACTCTGGCAGCACACGCGAAGGAGTCTGGGCCATGAGCCGCGTTCCTTATGCTGTCTGTTCCGAAGAGGGCGCGGATGCTCCCCGGAGCTTCGGCCCGCGCCAGCCCCGAGTTGGCAGGTCCGAGCAGGCGCTTCCACTCACAGATGGCATCGTCTCTCAAAATCTCCATGGCGATAACAGGACCACTGGTGATGAACTGGATCAGCTCGCTGGGAAACAGGCGCACACACGTGGACATGACGATCTCAGACATTGTACACGGACATGATACATTTTTCATAAACTATCTCGCAATGGCCTGGCTCACCACAGATTTCAAGTGTTGGCAGGGCAATTACTGTTGGCAGAGACGCCACTTTCACTGGATTGAGGCTATTTCATGATTTAACATGCATGCTATTGATCTAGGCTTTTCCTGTTGCTCTGACAGGTACAGAAAAAAATCTTCATTATTTTCATGTGCTTTATCACTGTAGTCAGATAAAATTTCATAGTAAAGGGACGAGAGTGATGTCTTACTATATATTTGCAGTATTTACTTTGTGTAAAACTACTAGAATTCAAAGAATGACATCAACTTTCAATCAATAGGCATTTAGTTGGTCTAGTTATTAAAAAAAAAAGAAGGAAATCCATAGGCCTTTAAGAAATATCCTTTCATTAGTATAGAAGCTACGTGTCTTATTCTCCAGACACATAGCAGAACAAACCCATGATGTGAGCACAGCACATGATGACACAGGGATCACTATATCCGATTTTGTAAGTCACCGCAGTGACATCTTTTATCATGTCTTTCGTAACACAACATGAAAACTAGTTCATTCATCCAATGAACAAAACTTACATGTTAATTACATGGAAGACATTAAATCAGGAGCTGCAAGACATGCTATAAACATATACAAAGACTATAACAAAGAGAGACTGCCAGTAGAATTATATATGCCTTTTCTTTTCTCACAAAGTTTGGGAATACTTTATAATGCTTGATTTAAAACAATCTATAACATAATAAATTTCTTATATCAAATTTTTTTAAAAAACCACTATTCTGGCCCTGATCTGGGTGGCTCATTGTCCTGCAAGTGAAAGATTGCAAGTTCGATTCCCAGGCAGAGCACATGTGGGCCAGGTCCCCATGGGGGGCACATGCAAGAGGCAACCAATCCGATGCTTCTCTCCCCCTTTCTCTAAAAATAAGTAAATAAAATTTAATTTAAAAAAACACTATTCTGTGCAGGATACCAAGTAGTATATTTATCATAGCAGCTTGGCTCACATCTTCCTTTCTTAGAAATGTAAACACTCCTTTGTCAACAGTAATGTGATATGCACAATGTTCAGTTAAATTTAAAAACCCAAATATTTAGAACACAGATTCAGTTTCTAACATATTTTTACTACATTTCAAAGAACAAAATGTATGTCACATTATTTAAAATATGTTTTATGAACATTAATTTACTTACATGAGAATGCTAAAATAAGAGCTTAAATACATTTATTTTATTAAAAATATTCAACATGAAATATAACTACTCCACTTTAAATCTACTGAAAACTAAAAATAAAGCCATGCTCCCTGTAATTTAAGATCATCCTATTTGCTTCTGATTATACTTTTAAGATAGTTAATGATGAGATAAGAATTCTTGCTCTGGCTGGTGGCTCGTGGATAAGGCACCGGCCTGCAAACCCAAAGGTCACTGGTTTGATTCCCAGCCAGGGCACATAACCAGGTTGCAAGCCAGGTCTCCGGCCAGATTTGTACCTGGAGGCAGGTGAAAGGCAACCGTACATTGATGTCTCTTTCCCTCTCTGCCTCTCTCCCTTTCCGTCTCTCAAAAAATAATACATAAAATCTTAAAAAAAAAAAAAAAAAAATCTTATCTAATAGACAGAAAAACAAATTCGTAGAAAAAAAGTCTCTGCAGTTGCAAGATGCTGCTATGATCCTCTGACTATTCTCAGGTAACAAAAATTTTCATTGTAAGATTATGACTCTTTAATTTTCTAACATATTTTTCATTATACACCATTAGCCCTAAATTCAGTACCTACTTTAAAAAGGGCCTCGATTGATGGTCTACATGAAAATCCATTGCTTCCTTCCTATAAGATAATCAAAAAGACAATAGTTAACAATGACATATGGAAATTATTTTAGTTGGCATTAATAAGAAAATGAAATCCTATCTATTTGACTTGTATTTGAATATTTTAAAGCTAATAGTCTAGTCAACTCTTTTTTCAATTTATTTTTTTGCTTATGCCCTTTTTATTACCAACTTCAGAAAATAAAATTCTAGAGGGTAAGGAGGAGAATTCACAAAAATGATATGGATATATTGTATTGCAGCCTAAAATGAAGTAAAACAGCAGGCCAGAAAGTCACGGGGGGAGTACTTTAGAAATGTTAGCAGTAAGACTACAAAATGGCCAGTTCTTCTTCAACACAACTGAACAGGGATATTTTCCAATTACATATTTTGGGAGGATCTAAACTCAAGCATTTCCAAATGCATCACTTTTGAAAATCTCAACGTTAACAATCACGGGTCAGATGAAAACAATGCCACATGTCTTTCTTCTTCTACCACTTTGATTCAGATTATAAGATATGTTAAGAGATTACAGTTGTGGAAGATGATACACAGGTGGTGAGGCAGGTGTGACCTGCAACTACTTGGTCAGTGTTCAGTCACTCATTCCCAACTGTCATATTGTCTCATTCTAATTAATTGCTGTTCCTTTTGCCTTTCAGTGTGAGATTTAAAAATTTTAAACAATGGTATGAATGATAAAAGATTTTTTTTTTTTTTTTAATTTCAAATTACCTTGAAAGCAGCATCATTTTGAGTTTGGTGATGGTAAACCCAGCTTTGTTTATTATTTCAATGATTTCTCCAGCTTTTGAAACTGCATCTGGTTTAATCAGGGCTAATGTTCTGTAAAGAAATAAAGAATGAGTTTGAAAATAAAAATGGCTCAGCAGGTTTTACTTTCAATTCCCAACACTGGTCGTTGCCTTAATCACACCATGGCCTAACACATCACAACGAGTTGTACTGAGAAGGGCATTGACGAAAATCAATATAAGACACCAATCTAACAGTGATAATCGTAAAGCCTGGGGTGGCGCCTGCCTGGATGGGAGAGGGGCAGGTGTGGGCTCTGAAATACCCTCCCACCGGCATCCAGGCTGGTCCACAGGACCACAGGACCAGCAAGAGGTGCTCTTAACGGAAAACCAAACATGTGAAAACAGCCCTTCGATGTTAAAACTTCTTAGCAGTGGCGAAGGAAAAAAGTTCGGCCAGCCTTCACTAAGTTCAGACAGGATCCAGATTTCTGGAAAACAGCAAGTTTTACAGAGCCTTGCAGAAGATATGTTCTTCACACACCTTCAGGCTCTGAACCCACAGTGCAGCAAATGCGATCGAGATGTCTAATCAATAACCCACACAATCAGCATCTTAGACAGTGCCACACCACAGACTCTCCGAATGATGTTCACCTACAGAAATACGTGTGCAAACTTTAATCCATGCTAGTTATGTGAATATTTCAAAAGGTATTCATGCTTTCCCTAATCATTAAAAAAAAGAAAAGCCTGAACATCAACCCTCCGCCCAGTGTGTAGCTAATTTTGTTTCTCTTGCAAGTGTGAGGTGTGTGCTGTGCCCTCAGAGGAAGGAAAGTCTCATGTGAGGCTGGCCGCACAAGCTCCTGCCGCCTTGGTGGCCTGGGAACTCCCCATCGTGAACCTAACAGTCACCCAGAGGGTGACAGCGCATCCAGGACGTGGCCCTGTACAAACACAACTCCCCCCAGGAGGACATCCACTTCGTCCATACTCAACCCTCTCACGTAGTAACAGCACACGTGTGCACATCCACACGCACACACATAGGGGGCCACCGCCACACAAGAACCACCACACGCAGGCGCACATGCAAGACAGAAGACCAACACAAGGGAGAAGCCGAGGAGGCAGAGCAGGTGACGGAGATGCAGGCCCTCACGGGGACCGTGAGGTGACCATGCCAATAATGGTAAAAGGCGGAAAGGCACCTGCAAAATTTCCCCAGGCAACAGAAAACTATAATCTATGAACAATAAACATGGAGATTTGAAAAGGAACCTATTGGAAATATCCAGTGATAAAAATACAATAATGAAAATAACCAATGGTTTGACAGAAGATTAGTGCAATGGAAGAATTTTGAACAGATTCAAATTGAACAAAGGGACACGAAAACGTACAACACGGAGAAGCAGTTTGTTTCAAGAATGTGAGGGGAATAAGGACTTTCAGATGAGGACAAATTGGAAGAGTTTCTTTAACAGTGGACACGCTCTAAAGGAAATTCTTTAAAACCCTAAGCAAAGCTAAAATAACCTCAAACAGAATATTTGATGTAGAAATAATACTACAAAAACAAACATGTAACATCTCATCGAATATCAATAATAGAAAGCAATAGCAATGAATCATTAGTTTCACAGAAATAACACAAAGAACACACCACAAAACTGGCATATAATTCAGCAAGGTGGAAAAACTGAGCTAAACTGTTCCGGGTTCTTACATTTTCAGCGAAGAAGATAATGAATTTGGTTCACTTAGGGTTTGGTAAGTTCAACACTCACATTGTGGTCTCTACGCTAAGTACCCACAGCGTAGACAAAGCGTGTACACCTTTCAAAGGGAGAGAGAAAAGAATGGATTGAAACATCCTCAACAATCCAAAACAAGACAGAAAAGGAACAAAAATAATTAAATATAAAAAAGAACAGGCAGGAGAAAAAGCACAGGATCAGATGGCTGCATTAAACCCAAACGTATTAGGAATTACATGAAAACGAAGTGCTACATATACAATGAAAGACAGAGACTATAAACCTGGATTACTGGATTGCTTAAAAAACAAACAAAAAAAGTATTCAAGGACAACGCACACCAGGCTGGGTGTACAGAATGAGTGTGCTCTTTGGAAGCGGCGTGTGGGGAAGAGGACCCTGGAAACCTGGGAACAGAAAGGAGGGTGTAAGGCACCCCAAGGGAGCATTGACTGAGAAAAGCCAGGGCAGCTCCGCTGTTACAAATTCTTTCCTAGAGGTGAGGGTGATCTCTTCGTAATACCAAAAGGTCCAATTTCCCAAGAAAATTTAACAATTTTAAAAATCTAGTAATGTAGCCTCAAAATAACATAAAAATGAACATAACTGCAAGGAGAAACCGACAAGTGACAAGGATAGTGGGACATTTGAACAAATCTTGGCAACTGATAGAATAAGCTGAAAAAAATTAGTGAATATGTGAAAACTGGGTACAACACAATCACAAATTTGACCCAATACACACCTACACATCAACCAACCAAATAAAGAAAAAAGCATAAAAGCAGTAAAATAGAAATATATACAAAAATACCAATAACACATCATCAGTAAATGTACATGTTCTAATCTTACCAACGAAAGTCTAGAGTCTCAGGTACTACTGTCTCCCCGATAAGCCATGCAAGTTTATCCTATAGACCAAGACTTTTCTATTCAAATATTCTCAGTTTCCAGTGAGAGGCATGTTACTAGGACTGCTGAGGGTGTATAAAAAGTTTGTATTTTTTTCTTCCAGAAAATAATCACTGCCTAAGACTTCACGGCTCTGGTAGTCAAGAGAAAAGCAAGTCACAGTCTGGTGCACAAAATTTCTAAAAATGTCATAACACTGAACTGAATTGCAAATAGGAACCAAAAATTAGAATTCAGTCCCAAGATATGACGATTTCAGAATTTAAATAAAAAAGATTACATGATTGTTTTCTTACTTCTCTTTCCTACTGCCCAACTGGCGAGCGGTGTATTGATCCCCGTAATCAATCAGCACAAGTTGTCGAGAAAAGATGTTCACTTTGTTGCCTATGAACAAATCTTCCAAGTGGAGACCCTCATACTTGGTCCGCTTTAAAAAGGTGCGATGATTCTTCACATCATGCTAGAACCAAAAACACAAGACCACAAAACAAACAGCTGTAAGTAGGGAATGTTGCCCATATTATAAACTAGAAAAAGTTCCATATTCTGCTTTACCAAACATGGGTTACCTTGCTTCATTTTTGCTATAAAGGTAAAATCATAATTTCTTTGATAACTTCTGTATTTCCTAGTCTACTCCAGTAGTAACATAAAAATTCCTGCAAGGTTAATACTTTCTCAAAACCCTAAATGTAGAGTTAGTTGTTTACTACCAAATCATTTCAGCCAGTAGTACCTCTGAAATCCCAGGGAAATGCCCAGTTTCTGCTTTCCTGCCTACACAAAGCCAATGAAGGGGCACAGAGAAATAAGTGGGACCTCAGTTCAATCTTCTTTAATTTGGCTTTTTGTACAGATAACAGCTTTCAATAATGGTGACATTATTTATGACCAGGATAATCTTTATCTATAGCCACTGACTATCGCTTAATCCAAAATATGAATAATCCCACTTCAGTTTCCTAACCAAAAAAAAAATACGAATTCCTATTTTTGACATTTAAAATGTAAGTGGAATTCTAGTACTCCAAAAGAATTCCCACTAAAAAATCTACACGTAACAGTATTTTTAAACACAACCCTATTCCTCTCCCCATCCCAATTTCACTCCCATGACAACTTTCAAGCAGAGAGAGAGCTTTCAAGGCCCATTTACCATTTCCACAGATCCGTCTCCTGGGTAATACAAAAGCTCATAACGTCGGAAAAGGGAAGCGTTCGGATCATACCACTCCGTAATGAAAACGAATCTTTCGCTGTGGTTCTGCAAGAAAAAGGGGGGCCTTAACATGAAGGTAAAACATAAGCGCTCTTGTAGAATTCATACAAATTGAAAGCAAGAAATACCAAACATGTACAGCCATGTTATACTTGCTATGTTGAATTTTTCCTCTTTTCTAAACATATCAGTTATCACCATACTCTAAGAAGTACGTCCTTCCAATTTCTCATTAAACATCCTTAGGATACCCCAAACATGACTTATGAACTGCTTAGTACCTCACAGCCACCCCGAGTAAATAAATTCACCATTTTTTGGAGCGTGAGCTCCGGATCTGACTAACGTAACAATTCAGTCCTGCTGAAAGCCAGTCCACACGTAAACAGACCGTCCATAAACTGCGTGGAAGAAATGTGAGCGGCTAGCTCTCCATTGCGTAAACTTTCCACTTTCCTAAATTAAGAATCTAACAGAGTTGGCATGTTGTTGCCCTTCAAATAATAGTAAACACCTTTTCTCTCCTTAGCAATTTCACACGAGTGTCTTTTTATAGAAATCGTAGGAGAGTGTGTGAGTCTAGGGCCTCCGGGAGGCAGGAGAGACGCAAGCGCAAGGGCAACTCTGAGAGGGAAACCGCTGCCCACAAAGGGGCGAGGCTGGGGTCAGCGGGCAGACGAGTGCAGCCCAGGAAGTACAGGGCAGGTGGCTGTGGGGGTCCCTCCCGATGGCTGTGCGGCCTGGGGAAGGCTCCAGGGGACTCTGGGGGGTGCTCCAGCAGTCACCCGCGGTGGGGTCCCTGACTCCAGGCCGGCCCCGCTCCCCTGGGCCCTGGCTGGGAGCCGCCCGCCCGTGGGAGCTGAGCCTATACCCCACCTGCAGAAGCAGCCCTGGTTGACAGCAGGGGCAGGGCCCCGGGTCAGCCAGGCTCCCGTAGCTGGAGGTGTGTGAGGTGCGTTCGTAGGGCGGGCACACAGCAGAAAAGGAGAAGAGTCAGTCCCAGCGTGCCCCCCCCCCCCCGACTAGTAAGCAGGACTTCCCATTGCACGTATTATTAAATATGCCTGAGCCTCCCAAAGCCCGTCATTACAGAGCAAGATGAAGGTGGAGGGGAAAGGAATCGCGGGGTCTGGTTGCTAACTCTGGGTTTAGCACCTGACTCTCTAGTTAGGGTGTGCATGGACGTTTACCGAGCACAAATGCAGACCCCACGCCAGAGTCAGGGGACGGCACCCACAGTGGGAAGAGAAGGAATCACTCCACTCAGTGACAGGAAGGTCACCGAAGCCCTTGCGTATGCTTCTGGCTGTCATGTTTCAGAGGTGTTGTCAGCGGTCCCAGCCAAGGAGCCACTCGGAGCGAGAGTCAGTACACAACTCCCGGAGAATGGAAATCAGCTCAGGGAACAGAAGGGCACCCGGGGACTGGAAGAGACGCAGAGATGGCAGTAACAGGACGGGTCGTGTGGGTTCAAAGACACATTTGTCTGGAAATGTCTATTTCACCCGCATTAACTTGCAGGGTATTTTCGCTGGTTATAGAATTCTGTATTATAGAACTAACAGTTATTCAGGGATGCATCTTGAATACTTTGGCTTCTTTTGACCCAAAATGGAAACTGAGAAGACTATCCCAAGTGACTTCAGTTTTTCCAAGAAATGCACTGTTTACAATTCAGCAACATTACACACCCATCCTCTAGTGTGCGTGTGCAACCCAGCCCATACTTCAGATCCTGAAATTGTGAAGCATGAAGTGGTTCCATGGCTGTGGCTTGCACACTTCACAATGAAGGACCGCAGAGGGTCACTGCTGAGAGAGAAATATGAGTTGTGAGTCGTCCAAGTGTGAACAGTGCATTGCACAGAGAACAGGGGTGGAAAATGCCCACAAAGCTGAGCGAATGAGACTGTTGAAGGAATTCAGACACTGATAAAACTCCCTGCTTCTCTTCTCAGCATCCCAGGATTTAAGTTTGACACAAAATAAAATGTCTTTAACTTAATCCTGTTAATTGAGAAAAAGCTATTAAAAAAAAGAAAGAGAGAGGGGCCCTGGCTGGTGGCTCAGTGGATAAGGTGCCAGCCTGTGAACCCAAAGGTCGCTGGTTCGATTCCCAGCCAGGGCACATAACCAGGTTGCAAGCGAGGTCTCCAGCCAGGTCTGTAGCTGGAGGCAGGTGAAAGGCAGCCACACATGGATGTCTCTTTCCCTCTCTCCCTACCCCTCTCTCTAAAAATAATAATCTAAAGAAAAAAAAAAGAAAAGAAAGAGAAAATCTATCTTACAGAGATTTGCCAAAATAAAAGCCCATCCGCCCAGGAAATGGCGGGCCTTCTAAAGAGCTTGACACTTCTTGCCCCCACCCTTTGCAGCACCCCGCCACTGTCTCTGCAGGGACAGCCAGCAGCCAAGCACACAGTTGTGTGAGGAAGATCTGACTGGCTCTTCTGGGCGATGTGTTGAGGTGAGGCAGGCAGACTCCCCAGCGGCCTGTTTAGCTTTTCCAAAACAAAAAAGAACTGTATTCCAGTCCTGAATGCTGCTGAAATAAACCATTATAAACCATTAAATACCCTGCGGACCAGGCTCCATCAGGTGTACACACATCTTGTTATCTACAGGACTTCTGCTACACTTCTGAGTACCTTCCCTTCGTTCCTTCAAAATCTTCACACATGTATTCTATTCTTGTCAAAACACAGTGCAAATTCCATCTGCCTGATAAAATTCTCCACGCGCCTCCTGGATGAAAGACATCTTTCGGCAGTCTGAAGATGTCATGCACTTTCTCGGAGCCTTTGGAAGTATGTTTATAGTTGTTTATATATATGCTTGACCTTTCCACTACAATGTAACCTCTTTTATAGTCCCCAAAGTGCCTACCCAGGGTACTCCGCAAATTGGCACTAGTCAATACCTGGTCAATACTTCAAGCCAGGCTCAATAAGGACCAGCTCTTGTTGAAAACTGTTTATACATCATTCAGCGCAGCATGTACGAGTAGTGTTTACATGCCTATTTACCTTTTGTTGCAAGATGACCAAAAATGTCATTGTTTATGTATTTCTATATTGTACTCTTTTATATCCAAGTTTTTAAACTTTTACTTTGTGTGTCTACTAATTAAGATGATTAGTCAATGTTTATCATTCACATATTTTTAAGTTTTTTAAGGTACCTCACTCAAATCAAGCACAAGTTGAATGAATCAATGAACACACAAAAGGGTACTTTCTAAGCTCCTACCAGGCCCACCCCTTCCAGGCAGTACCCACCCCAACCCCTGCAAACACGAGTGGTGGAGGAGGGGGAAGAAGACATGCACCACAGGGCCCTACCCCTCACCCCTTCCCCATCTGATTATTACTGAAAGTTCAGCCACAGACTTTCTGTTTTTTAATGATATAACAAGAGGCCTGTGACCTCTGCTGTCCGTGTGGGCTCCTTTCACCTGGGATGACCTTGCACAGGCTCTACACAGACTGAACCGATGGGGGGACAGAAGCACCCATCCAGCCTCGGCCCTGGGTCCTAGGTCAGAGAAAGGGGCGTATATTGAGGTCGGATAATAATCCTGACCCTCGGTCCTTGGCAACTGCCCTCAGTTGACGAACAAAGACCAGTGTACCTGAAACAGCAGCAAAAATACAACACAGCTGGCTCGGGTAGGCTGCGTGGCACGGAGGCAGAGGCATCTGAAGCAGAGTGAGTCCTACAGGGGCCACAGCAAAGCCACCAAGTGCAGAGCTGGGAGCAGGGCAGGGGCTCTGCCCACCGGACAGAGTGGCGTTTGCAGGGACCACAGACAGTTGGGTAGGAGATATATTTCCATGTTTAAACCAGAATGAAAGTAATGAATCACCAACCCAGGGGACATTATAAGTAGAGAAATCTGATCAGGAGGCTCATGTTTAAATAATATTCATCTCAATAGCAATCCAAGTGTCCATTAACGGAAGAATGAATAAACAAAATGAGATATATACATACGTGGGAATGTTATTCAGCTTTACAAAGAAAGAAAATTCTGACATATTCTGCAACGTGGATGAACCTTGAAGACATTATTATGCTGAGTGAAATAAGCCAGCCACAAAATGATTTGATACTGTATAATTCCACTTACATAAGGTCCCTAGAGTAGTTAGAATCATAGACACAGAAAGTATATTGGTGTTTGGGAAGAGGAAATGGAAAGTTTTGTTTATTGGTTATTGAGATTCAGTGTTTCAAGATGAAAAATCGATGGAGATGGATGGGGTAACGGTTGCCCAACATTGTGAGTGTATTTGATACCACTGGGTTGGACACTTACAGTGGTTAAGATGGTTAATTTTATGTTGTGTATTTTACCACAATAAAGAAGAATGGGGGAGAAAAGGGACCACAGATGATCAGCTCTTCCAACCATGCACTCACTTATTCACTCCCCAAAGTATTTATCAACCGTTTATCTGGGGCCAAGCTCTGCGGGACCTTCTGTAAATTCCGAGAAACAATCCCTGACTGGAAGGAGGCTGGTAAAACAAAACCCGAATGTGTCAACAGTCATCGCAGGTGAGTATTGCAAGAGCCAACCAGGAATGAGCGAAGAGCTAGCCCTCCCTGGAGGTACCTGCTATGTGGTCGGTGTGTGGGTCTAAACCCCTATTTTATCCCGACAGTGTTGTGACAGAGACGGTATATGACCTCCATTAAAGATGATGAAACTGCAGCTCAGGTAAGTTAGGAAAACATGTCCAAGGCAGTGGGAGAGTCTGCTGGGCCTGCAGACCCGGAGGACCCTTTCCGATTCGTTTCCCGCTAAAGTGGAGCTCAGGAAGCAACACGAGGACAGTGCCAGACTCGTCAGACCTGACTCTAGCCACGCATTGAAAAGTGTACATCGCACTCTGCGAGGCTGCATTTCAGGAAAGGTCCCTTCACACCCGGCAACAGAGGGGCTACCCTGCCAAAGCCGCACCGAAATGGATTCACGTACCACATCGCAGAGGGCGGTCTTGAAGCGCCCAGAAACCTGATTTCCAGCATTTGTGTGACTAAGAGCTGGTGAACGGCCTGGGCAATTTCAAGCACCGCGGAGCACGCTGTAGAGACGGAGCTGATGGCTCGCCAGGCCTCTTGAGTGTGAGTGTCCCCCAGGTCCGCCCTGTGCACCTACAGCCGCCCTGACCCACATCACAGTAGGAACCCACAGGCCGTGAGTACGAGACCCGCCACCACCCACGCTGCCTGGGACATGCTGAGAACACGGGGGTTTACCAAAGGCAATTCCTCAGAATTACCCACATCATCTGCACAGAGAGAAAGTTTTACCTCTTTCTGTCCAATCTGGATGCCTTTTCTCTCTTTCCTCCCTTTGCTTAAACCAACGCCTAGCCCCTCCATTACAATCGTGGATAAACCTGGTGAGAAAGGAACGAGTCTGTGTAGTTCTGAGGAACAGTCACGTGGTGCAGGTTCAAGCGGCTAAGCACACATGTGCCCCTGGACACGTGGTGCCAGGAGTCCTGGCCATCAGACAGCTGTGGGGGGCTCCAAACGAGGACACCTTGTCCACCCTCTGCAATACTTGACCATGCGACTCGTGGGCTATTTTAACTTAGTGGTTTGCTGTTTGGGGTTTTCTTTAAATAAGATAAAGGATTTTTTGGTTGAGTAAAAGATTCTAATTTTTTTTTTTTTTTTTTTAATCCCAAAGAAGGGCATTCTTTTTATCATTTAGGCTTCAGTTTTTTAATTTGTGAAGGGGAAACATCTGTGTCTTTGTCCTTAAGGGAAACAATGTGACACGGTGCATGGTATTCATACGCCCCATCCATGTGAGTAAAAGTAACCAGCAACTGATCAAACCCATCAGGGACCTCTGGCCTGGAAGACACGTGTCCCGCGATGGAGGGGTGCCACCCAGTGTTCAATGTGGGTTCAAACACATCCAGGCCTCAGCCACTGCACGAACCAATGCAATGTTAGTCTTCTAATTATGTACTAAATTGTAATAATTTTGCAGAAGCCCTAAATGAGTATCAAAATATGAATTACAATTTCTGAAGAAAATGTGCAGCACTCAGATTCTCTAGAAACTCAGTTTTCAAAAGGGAATTAAAGTCTTCACTTCTCTCTATAGCCACAAAAATGCCTATGAAGTGGACTCCTAAAAAAACAGACAACCATCCTGTCTCCAGCTGCAGGAGACCGGAAGGAGTACCGGCCAGGCTCAACGGGGACAAATCCATGCTGTCACTTACTAGCAGCCTAAGTTGGGGGGGTGGGGGGGGTTATGCGTAAAAGAAATTTTTTTAAAGCCTTGGATTAAATTTCATTAACTTACTCTTACAAACTCTCCAAACTTTGGTCTCTTTTGGGCCCAATTCCGTCTTTAAGATTACAGGTGTATAATCTACACAAACAGGAACTTAGCCGCAACACATAGGAACCGTCTCTTGACGGCTTTGTATCAGTTTGAATCCTCTTTCGGGCCTTACATTCCCGCAGGCCTCAGGCCGGCCTGGGAAGGCAAAGGCCCCTGAGAAGCCAACCCTGGCCTCAGCTACGCAGTCCTCTGAGCGCGGACGAAGCTGGTCCCCGCCAGCACAGCCCTTCCAGGAAGCCGCGTAGGGCCCTGGGAAGGGGCCAGCATGAGGGAGAGAGGTGGGAGCGGACGTGTCACTAGTTCTCTCTCTCTCTCTCGGCCTTGAATGTGTCTCCCTTTTCCCGCCTGCACCTTGGGTGTCCGTCCCTCTCTATCTTGGTCCTGGAAACCTTCTTCTCCCTCCCTACCTCCTTCTTCACTCCTTACAGCTCTTTCCTAAAGAAATAAAAGGAAACAAGGAGGTGCAGGAAGTGGAAGAGTAAGACAGTACGGAAGAGGATCACGAAGCAGAATGAAACAGGGGAAAAGCATTAGTTAAGCACCTAACTGTACGAAGCACGATGTAGGACCCTGAACAATGACCCACAGTGACATCGTTTCCTACCATTTTCAAACGCCTTTGGGAAAATGTAAGGGATTGATGTTCACCTTCGTATGCATAAGTTTCATTTTGGAGATTGCAAGTTAATACGCTGACTAGTTAAAGAAAACCTGAAATTCAGTGAATGAAAAATAAAAAAAAAAAAAGCTTTAACATGAACCAATGTTGTTTTCAATGAACATGCTCCCCTCTGCTCCTGTATTCAGCTGGATACAGGATTCTACATTAGCACCTGCCAATGAGAGCAGCACCAGGGGCAATGCCAGCAGGTGACACTGTACAAAGCATTAGGCTCAGCACTTCCTCTCACTTAATTACAACAACATCCCCACAACGGAGCTGGTAGTATGTTTATTTTAGGAAAACGGGCAGCGAACTTCTCTAAGTTAGTATAAAGGATATCATGTTTCTCTCTTCTTACCCGCCTACATACTCGTAAGTTTAAGAGAGAGATCTCATCGTATTCATCCTGGTATCTCAGATATATTGTAGCAAGAACCCATTCGTAGGACAGTAGGGTGAGTTCAAAGGTTCTGCCCATTTCTATATAAGTGCTCAGCATTTTCATTTTGGCTCTAAAAACGTTCTAGAGACACCCGCCTCGACCTCTGTTCATCCTGAGAGGCCATTGCTAGATTTCAAATGGAAGTGCTGGGGGAAAGTGATGATACTGTTCAAGGAGCCATCCTCCCTTTGGTTGGCCAATTTTTAACATTTTAATCATCAAAACTGAACAGAGACCTAAGATACAAACACATTCACCTTTCAGAGGTTGGGGCACATACGGTAAAATCCTTAAAATACACTTAAGAGAGCCAGGGAAGTAGCATAAATGAGAGCTGTCCTTGCCATTAGACGGAGGAGCTGTCCTTGTTCCTGATTCTGTATCCCTGAGCCTATGTAGCAAAAGCCAGATAAGCCTGAGTGCATTCATTGTACTTTTACAATCAAACCCCCAAATAATAAAATTTCAAGACTCCCGCTAATCCATTTAAGCTGAGCAGAAATGCATTCACCTCAGATGTGATACTTGCTAAACACGTCATCAGACATCTTGAGCTGTGGTCTCAAGAACTGTTCTTGCCGTCTCCTCCACTCCTTCTCTCCCTGTTCCCTGAGTTTGGTTTCCATCAGGAAAATGTACTATAATAGAAACTGAGAGAGAAGGAGTTTAATGCATAAAAGTAAATTTCAAATACCCACAAAATTGGACAATAATACCACTCACCTCAAATACTAATTTCCAAAACTTGCTCTAGGTTTTAATGTCCTCCCACTTCCCCCAGCTGTCTTCTCACCAGGCAAAGTTCTAGTGAAAATGAAAATAATGCATTTCATATGTGGCGGACATTCTAGTTTATAAACGTCTTTCACGTACGTTATCTCATACGATCCTCACAAAAATGCTTTCAAGTATTGGGAAGAAAAATGATGAGCCTGATTTTATGAATGAGAAAAGGATCGCCTAGGAAGATGACGCGTTGCACGGTGAAGAAGTGCTGAAGCCAAGACTAGAGTAAGGACTGAAAATGTTCGACCCTGGCCCCACTGCAGACCCTCTGCGCACCCACCACAGCGGACGAGAACACCTGTCTGTGTGTCGGGGCTCAGGACAAGCTGCTTCCACCTTCTCCAGCACACACAGGCAACACATTCTGAATTTAACAATTAATAAAAAATGTAAGAATAATTACAGGTAAGTCTTCGCAGTGCTCTTTATCTACAGAACACAGAGTAATCAATCATCCTTTTCTCTCAACGCCCTGGCTAAGGAGGGTAAAATTTTCATTAGAAGTTCAAATACATTGTTTGAGGTATGTATGAAAAGCACAGAAATTCCAGGGTAGAGCGCAGGAGAAATGCATGCCGTGGTGTGCAGCTAGCAGCCTGCCGGTGGTAAGGATTCTCGGAGGGCGTTCGGGCCTGCGAACCAGAGCCTTAAAAGTGATACAGTATCACCCAATCACCAATGGCCTCTCACCCAGTTATTCCACTTCTAAGTTGTTCTAAGGGAATAATCATGGATGTGTGTAAGAGTGTAACTGCAAAAGTATGTTAACCATGGCATTAAATGACAAAAATAGATAAATGGAATGGTTAAAATGACAGCAAATGAAAGAATAAAATATAGTTTATAAAACTGATCTGGAACAACGTTTAAGGTATATTAAGTGGAAGACAGCAGATCTGTAAGTAACATACATAATAGAAACACGTTTTAAAAGATACGTACTACATGTATGTGCATATATGTGAGGTTTGTCCCAAAAGTATCACCCTCGCAAACTGTTTTAATTATACTGACGTTGGCTTGATATTTTCGGGACAGCCTCATAAACGACTACATGTAGGAGGTATGTGTGACTGGGATATTATACAAAAAAATTGTTAGTGATTATATATACTCAGTGATATTTCAGATGAATTTAATTATTTTTTACTTCTACATTTTCAAATCTCTAGAAATGACTCTTTAACATTTAAATATCTAATGTAGATATGAATATATACATGCTATATGTTTTACATATTATATACAGGTATTTTATAGCATAATATACATGTACTATATAAAACATATACAGCACATATATTTAACTTGTATAATAACTATGGAAAACAGGAAGGAATTTAAATTTGCATATACTGGAGAACCTAGAGCCTTTATGCATGCAGACAGAAACACAGTTTTAAAAATAAAGCTGCTGGTTCGATTCCCCAGCCAGGGCACATACCCAGGTTGCAAGCCAGGTCTCCAGCCAGGTTCATAGCTGGAGGCAGGTAAAAGGCAACCACACATGGATGTCTCTCTCCCTCTCTCCCTTCCCCTCTCTCTAAAAGTAATAAATAAAATCTTTAAAAAAAAATAAAGCAATATGACAAAGGCAGAGCACGTAAGATAAATCTGGAGAGGTAATAGCAGTTTAATTAGACAAAGTGCCTGATATCAAAATAAACTTGGACTGAGCAGTACATGATAATAGCTACAATTTCCTACATCTAATTAACAGAAAGCCTTAAAATGTCAACAGCTGTTGAAAGTGAAGTAGTTTAGACAGTTTTGAGAGAGATGACCATCAGGTTCGGGGAAAGTGTTGGAGGTATTTCCGGAGAACAAGAGACTTTAGTCTGGCTGCAGCCCCACCACAAAGGCTGCAGGGGACGTCACGGCAGACACACTGTCCCCTGCAGCAGCCACGATGCCCACCTCTCTACAGGGCACAGCTCCGCTTACCAGACCTCACAGAAGATGGTATGCAAACCAGAGGCCCAGAAGGGGGCAATTAAATTGTGAAAAGATGGTTAAAAGGAAGATAGTAGGAACCAGTGATCTTCCAAGATAAGAGCAGAACAGAAAAATAGCTTCCAAAGTTTTAGGATCGTAAATGTTACAGGGAGGATGAAAAGACCATCTAATGTGGCTGAAGGTTAAATAAGGCAGTTGCAAGGAAAAGATGTTCTGATGGAACAGGAAAAGTACACGGGATGTATTATCTGCTGTGTTTGAAACAAAATCCAAAAGCCCTCCTGAGTTCCATGGGCCTCTCGGACCCCCTCCTGCCCTGTGCTGGCCCCACCCCAGGCCTGTGCACGGGCGTCCACCTGCTCCTCTGACACACCTGGGCCCTGTTGTCACCTTTGCTGTGATGCTCTTCCCCTGATCTCCCCCACCGGCTCCTGTCTGAGGTCTCAGCTTTAAGTCACTGCCTCCCCAGATAGGAAAAAAGAATTAAAAAGTGACAGCATCCAGCAGGCTTTCCCTGGCCACCCAGGGTGAGGTCAGACCACTCTATTTGTTACACATTTGTTTCACCTTGTGATTTTTCTTTTGTAACCCAAATTATACTTGTAATTTTTTCCTGATATCTGTGTCTCTCAAGAGGTTCTGTGGGGTGGGAGCCGTCCTATGCTAATTTAGCAATCAGTGTACAGCCAGCGCTTGGCAGGCAGAAGACACTCAATAAAACACTTGCTGGAATGAGTGAATAATTGGTGAGTAAGAAAGGTTGAGATGGGTGATGAAACTGAATCTCAACCTTACCTCGCTCACAAAAATTAACTTAAAATGGATTAAAGACTTATATCACATCTCCCTGAAACTGTAAAACTCCTAGAAACTATAGGGGGAAAACTCCTTAACACTGATGGGTCTTGGCAATGATTATCTACATCAATTGTAGTAAACTACAACTATTCTGCAACCAAAGTCATTGAAAAAGTCTTATCTGTCTCGGTCGGTACACAGAGAGCTACAACCGTCCCTTACCTTCTGCATCATACCCACACCGTGGTCACATGGTCGTTTACCCAGCCACCTTCCTAGTGAGAGGCATTGAGGCTGTCTGGTTATTCACCCCATTACAAACATTGTATTTCTGTCACTGGCTTGAGCCAGATCTATCACTTACATTGCTGTAAGGGTACAAAAACAGCAAAAGTGTCCTTAGGAACACTGTACCACAAATTTACAGTATTTTTTTTTTCCCAAAATTTTGGATCCAAGATCACTTCTTTTGTTTTTGGAGATATAATTGATATATAACATTGTATTTGCCTCAGGCCTACAAGATAATGATTCAATATTTGTATATACTGCAAAATGATTCCCTCAATAAGTCTGGTCAATATGCATCACCACACAGAGTTAAAAAATGTTTTTCGTATAAAGGCAACTGTTAAGATCTACTCAGCAACTTTTAAATATGCGGTACAGCATTGTTAATTACAGTCACCTCACTATCCATTACATCCCCAGGACTTTTCATTTTATAACTGGAAGTTTGTACCTTTAGATCCCCTTCTGCCTCAGGCAACCATCAACCTGTTCTAAGACAGTAGGTCTTAAATGTTCTTCACACACAGTAATCTTGGGACATGATGGAAGGCTCAGCTAAATGCTACAGTGGCAATCGTTTTGTAATATCTAAGTGTTTCAAATCAGTACTTTGTGTATCTTCCCAATTTCCACAATATTATATGCCAATTACAGCTCAAAAGCTGGGTAAGAGAGTAAAACAGGCTGGGGATAAACGGCAGAAAAAGATAAAGAGCTCTGTAGGAAGGAAATTGGGGCATTATATTAACCAGGTGCTGTTTAGTTTTGCAACTACTACTGGTCCCTGCTAAAGAAGGATACCACAGGCTGCACTGGTAACAAAATATATGTAAAAATACCTACTTCAAGTTTCTGCTTTTTAATTAAGGCTCTATACTTTCTGACTTGGTAACAGTGAAGGACATTCTGGGGCTTGGAACTGCCAGTTACCAGTTGAAGTAACAAAAGGAATTCTGGGTGAATGAGAAGCATGTGTCCATCCCACCTCGCCCCCCCTTCAAAAAACCCCCCAAACTGTAAACCTATTCAGAAGAAACGTGATACAGCCGGACCCTGAAAAACATTTCATGGAATAAAATCCTGCTCCCTATTAAGATTTCATGAACTCTTTTTGAAAGTTCTTTTCAAACAACTTGGAGACATTTGTTTAGTCTAATTCTTGTGGAACAGTTGATAATCATTAAAGAACTTAGACTAGAATATCATCTTGGCTAACTATTCCAGCCAATACTGTACTTTAGAAGATATATAATATTCATTTCACTGTATTAGTCACAGGAGTCTAAGCACGATCTTCTCTATTCTCTTTACGGATACAAGTAAGGAAATTGATGACTCTAGCATATTCTTTATCTTAAACGCCACATATACGAGATGTACCGAATTTAAGAGAAAGGCGGTTCTACAATGTGCAGGCAGAGCGTAGCTCCTGAAAGCTCTAATTCTAACAAACCAGATGCAGATGGGGGCTGACCAGATAATTTAACTGTTGTGGTCAAGTAGCCATGGCAGCAGGGCCAGGGCAAAAACAAAGCCCCTCCATTCTCAGCGTCTTGTAGAGAGACTATCAGCCTTTGATAATAGAGTATGTGCACCTGGCCGGAACCCTGGAAAGGACACTATTTCTTCCCTTTCCTAACGGCCTGTTCATGTAGGACTGGCAACACCTGACAGGGAAGAAAGCTCTGGATGCAGAAAGAAACCTGAAAATTCTCCTGCAGTCAATTTTAGGTTTTCATTTATTTCAGAGCTTTTCCTGCCACACACACAAGATTGTCAGCGGATCAAAGGAGGAATAAAAATAAACATGGCTTGAGAATTCAACTGCTTTGTCCTGTTTATAGTATTCAGAGTACATTATAGCTTGAAATGTGCGTATCATGACTCACGGTATGAAATCAGAGCTCAGGACATACAACGTACATACAAGTACAATAAAGCTTCGTCAGAATTACCCTTACTACGTGCAATGAATGCTGCGTCTGTCGTCTTCTTTCATGCCGGTTACGTCCCACAAATTGAGTTCACAATGGAGTGATGTGTTACAACCTGGTCTGAGAAACCTGCTGTGGGACGTACACATGGTCTGGCCTCAGCCTGCCTCCTTCGTCGGGGCACATGCTGGTCTCTCCTGGGCTTCCCTACTGCTGCCATCACCCAAATTCTATTCATTTTTACACTAAATCACAGGTCAGTTCCTGAAACGTGCTGCCTGGAACCTTCCCCAGCTCACCGCACTCCACCATGCAGACCTCAAGGTGAAAGTCACTTCCTTAGAGGGGTCTTCACTGACCACCCAACGTGAAGGAGACATACACACACGGTGGCTGCCAAAGCAGAGGGCAGGGGAGGTCATTGCTGTGGGATGTTGGGAAGCCTGAATGACGGGTGGAAATGGGGAGCTGCGAGTTTCACAGAGGCCAGTAACATTCGACAGATTTCAGTTCTAGGAAACTCCTTCCCACAGCAGAGGAACTACTGGGAACTGTGGGATCAGACTGTTCCAGCCACCATTCCAATCGTCCAGGCAAGAAAGGAGATCTTAAACGATACAGGATTTACTGACCAACTGGATAGGGGAGACTTGGGAGAGAAAGGAAAGCAGGGGAACCCTGGTTTCTGGTTTAGCTTATGATGCAGTGATATCGTTCATCAACTTACAGGGGAAACAAGAGAAACCAGGTGGAAAGAGAGCAAGTTCAGTTTGGGTCCTACCTGGTTTGGGGGTCCTTTGTGGTCACCGGCTAGAGGCATCCAGGAAAAAACAAGGTTAGGTGTTAGCAGCGCTCAGATGGAAACTGAAATCTCAGAATGAGAGCTTAGGCACTACAACTCCTGTGTACCTGAAATCACCCAAGGAAAATGGATAGATGGGGAAGTGAAATTAATTAAGGGATGAGACTCAGTGAATGGCCTTTAAAAAGCAGGCAACACCAGGTGGGGAGGTGGGGGTGGGCAATGGATGGCCTTGAATTTCCGCTGTTACAGACAGCCTAAGTCAAGTCTGAGAAGTAATTGCCGGATTTAACACTTAAAAGGACATTAGAAAATTATGTAAGAGGAATTTCACCGAAGCTATTAGAGAGGAAGTCAGACAGCGGAATATTGAGGATGAAAGTGAAGAGACAGGAGGTGAGGCAGGCAAGTAAAAATTTTTTAAAAACACTGCTTTCAAGCACTTTGGCAAGTAGATGGAAGAAATGCAGAGAAACACAAGAGGAAGGATATGTTTTCCTTTCATTTTCTGAAGATGCACGATTCTAGCAATGAAGAGAAGCGGAGCGAAAAAGGCTAAAATCACACGGGAAAAGAAAAGCAAAAAAGTGTTGTCATGAATGGCAAGGAATAAAATCCAAGGAAAAGATGGATGTGTTATCCTTCAACACCTCTAAACTAGAAACGCAAGACCAAGTGGAGGATAACAATATAGATCAATGTGTAGGCTGGGGGCATGAAGCTGAAGAAATTGGCTGTTAGATTCATCTGCTTAGAAAGGAGGAAAGAGGAGGGACAGGCACAGGTTTGCAGAGAAAAGGTGTGAACAGGCTCTAGGGGGGAAAGGGCAGGGCAGACTGGGGTAACCAAACCCGAGAAAGACGGGGCGCTGAGTGGGGCTCTGCTGCTCAATTCCTAGCTATACCCACCTACCAACAGTCAACAATATTCTCCAGCCCGTTATTCCCAGATGTTTAAAAGATTGGTAATTATGAGACTTAAGTAGAACCCTGGTGTTCCCAAACAGGTCAGTGAATTACAATCACCTGCTTTCTGAAAAAAAAAAAAAAAATTGCGAACCTCCAACTTCCTTCCAATTAACTCAGAATTTCTGGGGGCGCAGCTCAGGCAAGTGAATTTTCCAGACGATCTCCAAGTTACCTAGATGGGGCGTTCCTGTTCAAAAGCAGGGACCGAGAAGGCGTCAACGGGCCCCAGCTCGGTGGCCCTCGGAGGGGGCGCGGGGCTCCGCCGCCCCGGGGGGCACCGACGGAGATCCGGGAAGCCCGGAGCAGGGTGGTGGGAACAGTCGCGTGCACACGCCACGTTCGCTTAGAGGACGCGCGGTAAGATGAAGCGCGCTTGCAAACTGCGCCGATGGAAATGCACACACGGAAAAAGTTGGCTGGGAACGCGGCCGCAGCTCCGGCTGCCGGACGCCGCGTCGGGTCCCCACACTTCCCGTTACGTTACGCTAGGGGCTCGGCAGCACCTCGAAGCTGCAAGGGCCGGGCGCGCCCCGAGGGCCCGCTGGCTGCAGGCCCAGCGCCGGGGCGCGTTCCCCTGCCCTCGCCTGGCACTCACCATCGTCTCAGCAGCGCAGCGCTACCAAGCGGGTCTCGCGCCCACCGGATGACACCCGCACCCGCGCTGGCACCGACGCCAGCGCCACTCCACGCCCCGTTACTCCGGCAACGGAACCCCGCCTACTATGAACGCGGCGTGAAATCGAAGTCCCGCTCCCTTGTCCCTATTGGCTGAAAACATCACAGCCCCGCCCACCCGCTCGACAGACACGCCCCTTGGCGCCGTGGCCCGGGGCGACGGAACACCGCCTACCTCTTTCCAGCGTCAGCACTTCCGCTCGGTTGACAGCTGACCCGGAAGTTCAAGCTGCGGTCCAGCTGGGGGTCCAAATAGTCTCGACTTTAGTTTTAAATAGGCATCTGTCGGGTTTTCAGCCGCGGAAGCCTTACTCCGTGTGGCCCGTGCCACTCGCGTGTACACGCACTGGGAAGGTGTCTACCTGTGTCTTTGGGGAACGCGTTCCGGAAACGAAACCCTGAGTAATCCGTCGGAAGTGACTAGTGGGGAGTGAGGGGTGGATGCCCGGGAGACCTGGGCGGGGCGGCTCAGGATGGCAGGGGACAGTGCGGAGAAGTGCGCCCGGTGACCTCGAGCCCGAGAGGCGGCGGAGGGCAGCCCCCGGACTGGGGAGTGAGTCGCAGCGGTAAGTCCGGGACCCGGGGGGCGGAGCCGGGGCCGCAGGTCTCGGCTGAGTCTGGACCTAAGGCTTGTCCAGGCGGGGTCGGAACGGCGGATCCCACTTCCCGGGAGCGCAGGGCTAGGCCGGGTGCCGCTTCCTCTCCTGCCGCCTGTCCCCCCGCTCGCTCCCCCCGCCGCCGCCCGGCTCACCCCCGTTTGCCCGCGACGAGTGTCCTTTCCGCTGTGCACCTCCCCGGCGCGGCTCCGGGCGCACCGCCCGGTGGCAGGAACTTTGGAGGCGCCCTTTCAGGACCGAGGAGGCAGGATTTGTGGCTGTTGGGGAGGGTGGTCGTGGAAGACCGGGGGCCGAGTCCCGGCGAGTGAGTGAGTGATCGTTTTGGTGGGGAAACCAGTTGTCATCTGGTGTACAGCTCCCGATTTATGAACGTTGCGTTAGTATCACCTTTCTTCTACTGCTCGCCCGTCCCAACTGTCAGAGGCCAGGCCCTGCCGTTGAAAGTTAGTTGCCAAAGAAGTGCAAATTGAGTTATCGTGAATGTTTTTGTTTGTCAAAGATGTAAACTGAAGCTCCTCTCTGATATTCATAGTGAACAAAGTAGTGTCCAGAGTGCCTCCTAAGAAATTACTCTACAATTACTTTAAAATTCCTGTTGTCGTATTAATAATGCAAAAGCCACAGCAGTAGCTTAAGTGCTATTTCTGAACTAAAATTCAATACACACATCCAATAGAGTAGATTGCTGAGGACAGTGAAACAGAAATACCACCCTAATTTTTTTTTTTTTTTTTTTTTTTTTTTTTTTTGAGGCGTTTGGTAGGTTTGACAATATCTCCTGTTAAGGGATATGAGGGACACTGTCTAAATGCATGTTACTAAATGCAAAAGCGAGTGGAATATCATACTTAAATTACAGGGACTTAGTGAGTGTGTTTACGCAGGGTTGTTTCAATTCTCTCATTTTATACATTTTTAGGTTTTTCGGAAGTCTTGGGGTGCATTTTCATTGGTTAAGAAAATGACTACTCTTGAGAGTTTAGAAACTAAAGGTAAGTCTTCTTTTGGTGATCATTGTTTTTAAAACATGATATTTAGGATGATAGGATGAAGGAATGGTTGAGCCCAGGAAGCAGTTCTCATAGAGCCCTGGGGAATCGCCTGCGTTTCAGGTAGCTTCATGTTTATTTTGTACACACAGTGCTTACATTTCAGCACTTCAGATATACAGTTGAATATTACCGTCACTTGGTAGTTTGTATTAGGTAACAATTACTGTTAAACATTTAGTGTCAAAGCCAAGTTTTACACCTCTGTCCTCCATCCACTACAAGGTAAAAGAAGAAGATGAGCAAACAATGAGCAGGAATAAAAGACCTCTTACTTTTTGCATTGGTAGGCTAGATCTGCTATAACAACGTACCCCAAACTAGCAGCATAACCTACAGAAGTTTATCGTCTCGCAGCTTTGGAGGCTACAAGTTCAAGACCGAGGTGTTGGCAGGATCATGCTCCCTTTAGGGCACCAGGGAAGGATGTGTTCCAAGCTTCTCTCTCCGAGTTGCTGGTGGTTTGCTGGCAATTTTTCGTATTCCCTGGCCTGATCACCCCGATGTCTTCCTTTCCGTTCCCCTGGCATGCTCGCAGTGTATGTTTCTGTGTCCAAACTTCTCCTTTCTGTAAAGACATCAGTCCTATTGGATTAGGAGCCCACCCTCCTCCAGTAAGATCTCATCTTAACTAATTACATATTCAATGACCCTGTTTCTAAAGAAGGTCACATTCCCAGGTGTAGAGAGTCAGGACTTCCACATGAATATCTGGGGATACACAATTCAAGACCTAACACTGGCTAACTACGATGGGAATTCTTGAGTCCCACCTTGCTTGTCCTTTCTATAACTTTTCATTCTGTTTATCATTCCCACATTCTGAAATACCTTCGGTCCTTGACTTCCATAACATCGCTCTTATTTTCAGCCTTCTTGCCCCAGCTCACAGGGCTGCAAACACCAGGTTATCTTCAAGTAATTTGTTTCTTTCGCAGACACAGAAAAGGTGAATGAGTGCTTCCTGAAGTTCACCGAGGAGGGAGGGGGGCAAGGTGAAAGGATTTGCTCAAGGTCACACAGTGTGTGCGACTTGAGTTATCTTGACTCAGAGTCTAGTGGCCTTTCTACTACACCATTGTGCTGACTTAGGGTATCTGTCATCGTAGATTTATACTTTTGTGGAAAAAAGGAGAAATGTTTAAATACAAACTATGAAATCTTATTCCTTTTGCCTCAGTGTTCTAGAGCAGGGTGCTCAGGCCTCCTGGGAACCTTTGCAGTCAGTTTGAGAATAGGGAGCACGAACGTTGAATCCCACTTAGGCCAGCATAGGGCACAATGCCTGCTCTTGGTGTGCGCATCAGACTTATTGGGAAAGTGAGATTAGTGTGTACAAAACCCCCAAAATGATAGGTTTGGTTCATGATTAAGTTTCAAGCTGATTTGAGACAGCAATGCCATGGGTATTTTTCAGAGAGTGGGCTGGAACAAATGGGAAGATTTAATGCAAAGACTCAGGTTGAAGTTTCTGTGGAATGACTGAGGATCACAGTGAGTGGCAAAGAACCAACTTTGAGAGCAAGACATGGCAGGATCTAAGGACTGATGGGAGGCCTAGGAGAGAGAGGATCGAATAGTCTAGTTGGGTAGTTTGTGCAAAGCATTCTTTGCTGAGAGTTTAAAAACCCAGATAAATGTGTTCTGAAGAAGGTAATTTCAAATATGCAAATATATATATATCGCTGATATTTATTTATTTATTAAAGATTTTAGCCATTGTTTTTAGAGAGAAGGGCAGGGAGGGAGGAAGAAAGGGAGAGAGACATCAATGTGTGGTTGCCTTTCACCTGCCTCCAGCTACGAACCTGGCTGGAGACCTGGCTTGCAACCTGGTTATGTGACCTGGCTGGGAATCGAACCAGCAACCTTTGGGTTCGCAGGCTGGCACCATTCCACTGAGCCACCAGTCAGGGCCTGACACTTATTTTTGTAGTTATCTAACATTAAGTGCCCATGGTGTGCCAGGCTCTTTATCTTACTGTGTTCTTTCGGACTGTGTTACTGTCTCCATGTTACAGGTTAGGAAATTGAAGCTGGTTAAATATTTACCTAGCATCATACTAGGAACCAAATACCCTGATTCCAAATCTGCATTTTCTACCGAGAGAGAAACCATTTCTGTAAGGGAGGCACGGACCCACAGAACATTGTTCATCTTTTTTGCACACGTGATTGTTTTTGAAAATTACTTTTTGCTCTGAATTGTTTCATTCTTTTCAATGGCAGTCGTTCAGAAGGTAGGGTGGGGCATGTCTTTTCAGTGAGTAGTGTCCATGTCGTTTCCCCTTTTTAGTCACCCTGGCCTCAGCCCCAATCCGAGGAGCAGGGGATGGAATGGAAACGGAGGAGCCACCGAAGGCTGTGGAGGCTCCCGCAGGAGTCCAGCCTGGGAAGCCTGCCGCCCTTCCGAGCCCACGGAAGAAAGCCAGCACACCGGAGAGCCCGGGGGTCCTCCAGCTGGGGCCCGTTCGCACCGAAAAGGCAGTGGAAGTCGAAGCCGTGAGGATATTAGTTCCCAAAGCTGCCATAACCCACGCTGTCCCCCGCAAAAATGCAAAGGCCAGGCCTCTAGGACACCAGAAAGGGGAGCCCCTGGACCAGTCCGAGGGAGGCGCGGAACCCAGGAAGGAGCTCTCGGAGGTGAAGAAGCTCAAGAACTCTGAAAGGAGGCTGCTGCAGGACAAGGAAGGGCTTTCCAACCAGCTGCGGGTGCAGACGGAGGTGAGAGCCGCCGGGGCTCCAGGCAGCGTCCTCGCACCGGCCTGCTGCCCTGCGCTCAGGAAAGCTGCTTCCCTACCGCTTGTCCCTCTGCAACGCTTCCTCTTAAATTTCGCGTTCTTCAGGGCGCCGGGTCGGGTTCCGCTGTAAACCCCGTCGAAGGTGGACGTGTGGGTGCTCTGGACAGGACCACCTATAAGCTGTGGAGGGCGTTAGTTATGTCCTTTCAGACCAAAGGCTGACCAAGTCAGGCTTGGAAACCGACGGTTCTAGTTTTTCCCTCTAAGTGTTGACGGGAAGTAGTTTATTTTCATGACAACGATTTGTGCTCATGTGGGAGGCTCAGCGTATAACCCATGGGCTCTAAGTACAGATAAAAAACGATGGTGGTTCATGCGTGTTTATTACCAAGTTAAATATTTAACATCACTTTTTGACCCGCATTTTAAGTAACAGAGGTCCAGGTTACACAACACGGTTTCTCTTTAGTTCGTTTTGCTACATTGGAGCCTCTGACATTACTTTGAGCTTGTCATGTGCTCTCTAGGTCAATCGTGAGTTAAAGAAGTTGCTGGTGGCTTCTGTCGGGGATGACCTTCAGTATCACTTTGAACGGCTGGCCCGTGAGAAAAATCAGCTCATTCTGGAAAACGAAGCCCTGGGCCAACGCACGGCGCAACTCGCGGAGCAGTTGGAACGCATGTCCATACAGTGTGACGTGTGGCGAAGTAAATTCCTCGCGAGCAGGTATCTGCCGTTTTAAATAGCAGTTCAGCTCTTGAAGAGGACAGTCTCCAAGGTCCTCCAAGGTCCTAGAGGAAGCGCTTTGTCCTGTGTTCTCGTGGGAGAACTTACAGGCACGGTTTTCGTCTCTTCCAGGGTGATGGCGGAGGAGCTGGCCGGCGCCAGAGCGGCCCTGCAGCGCCAGCACCGCGACGCGCAGGGCGCCCTGCGGGACCTCCTGGGCGAGCGGGAGCAGTTCCGCCAGCCCATGAGAGCCACCCAGAGGTAGGGCCCCGCGCTGTTCCCCCCGGAGCCCTGCTTTCTCCCGCAGTCCTGTCCCTGGGACAGTTGCTGTGTCGCTACATTTAGTAACTTACTGAGCATATAGTTCAGTAGTGTTTCAAAACATGCGAAGGAGAGGAAGGAAGACTAAATAAATAGAAGATGTGCTTCTTATATTCTTAATTGGGGAGAGAATTAGTTATATCTATAATAGAAGAAACTTCTGGGTTTGAAAGCCAGTTTTGATAATATTTGTAGCACTTTTGTATACTTTTTGGCAGAAGCCAGAGAGTGTACCTCCTTGTCCTTTGGAAGGTCTTTCTGAGGACCGCTCTACAGTATTAGAGCTTAGTTTCCTGTCCATAGACCTTCCAACAATGGTCTTCCTTAAAAGTGTTTTGTATTCCTATATAATTGATTGATTGTAAATCAAATCAGTACAGATCAAAGAGGAAATCACAAGGGAAATTGAAAGAATGACATTGTAAGAAAACTATGGGCCAATATCTCTTATGAACACACATACAAAAGTCCTTAACAGAATTCTAATGAATCAAACCCAGCCACAGGTCGTCCTGTGCTGCATAAAGGTGCTTTGGTCAGTGATGCGGTGGTCCTGAGAGATTATAACAGCTGGAAAATGCCCGCCACGAATGACATGGTAGCCAGCCTGAGGTGGGCTCGTGTGCTTCAAGCGATGCGGAAACAAACTAACGCACTGCCAGTTGAATAAAAGCAGAGCACATGGGATACCTACAGTCCATATACTAGGTGGTGATCATAAATGAGCGTATTACTGATGTACGTGTTTCCCGTACTATACTTCTCATCATGATTTTAGTGTGTATTCTTCCCATGCTGAGGAAAGCAGGGCGGTGCGAGGCAGCGCTGGCAGCAGCCTCGCCCAGCTCCTGTCTCTTGATTGCATCACTTCCCCCGGGCCCCACGTTTCGTGCAGCAACCTGCTCCACGAGTTTGCCCAGGTGCCACGGGCGTGCGCCCTCGGTATGCGGCGTGTAGGCGTGTGTAAGTGCGCTCAGAGACTTCGCACAGGGATGGGGCTGTCTCATGACGCATTTCTCAGAAGATATCCCCGTCCTTAAGTGGCGCATGACTGTATTAAAAGGTTTATACATGGCATCCAAGTAAATTTTAGCCCAGGAATTGCAGGTTGGTGTATCATTCCACAAGAAATGAATACAACTCACCAGAAAAGAAATACCGTATGAATATCTCAATAGATGTGCAACTAAATAAGTACACTGTGTATGTTACCTATCTAAAAATATGAGAACAGAAAGTGCTGTGAGGTGATTTCCAGATGCGACCTAAGAACTGGATAAGTGCTTTCTGTAATCTAACTTTCCCGGACTCTGACTTACTGAACTCTGAAAGATAGGGTGCGATTTTGGAGGAGTTTCTGTTGGTGGAGTACCCCTGCTCGTCCTGTTGGCCCCCTGACTGAGGCGCACCCCTGTGTTGTCACAGGCTGCTGGAGGAGCTCCTGGTGTCGCTGCAGTGGGGGCGGGAGCAGAGCTACTACCCTAGCGCGCAGCCTCGCAGCGCCGCGGACCTCGCACGGGACAATCTCAAACTGGCCAAAGCGGTCAGTTCTCATCTCCTGGGAAACGTTGGCGCCCACAGTCAGAAAAAAGTGCCACCAGCAGTTGAATTCTGCAGCACGCCAGCGGAAAAAATGGCTGAAAAGGTGAACCCTTTCTTGCATGGTCTGGGAACTTCTGATCTTGTCCCTACGGGTGGTGTGTCCTGGGGGAAGTGCGGGAGTGCGGGATCTAAACCGAGTCTCATGCAAATGAGCTTGGGATCTGGGAGGAAATCATTTCTTCCTCCTTGGAGCTTTAATTTTCTTGAATATGGTCATTCTGTTCTTAACGAGAAAAATGTAATTGTTTACAAAGAGGGCCTGTTTCTTAGGCTGTTCTTGAGTTCATTTTTACTATGTAGAATTTTTAATTTAGTTATCATGAGTAGATAATACATTACTTCTGGCCTAAGAATGTGTTGATTCCATGTACAGATGCCAAATACTGCAGAATCACACAGCGTAGACCTGGTACACAGCGTCCCGGGTGAATTCAAGGTTCATGTAGATGACCTGTCCAGCACTGGTCTCACAGCTGTGACCTCACCCAGGTTCACTTCCGTTACACTTCAGTATTCAGCTCATGTTCCCATCGTAGGCCTGTCATTAACTAGAACTGTTCCACTTCTAGAGTCTTCAATTCAGCACCGCTGCAAAGATCTGTGATCTCAATGTGTCTCCCCCGCTGAGTGCTTCATTCTGGGTACCCCTCCCCTGGTCACATCAGCATCTGTTCCCTGATCCCAGCATCCTTCCTTCATCTCAGCAGCGCCTCTCCTGGCTCTGTCCTTGCTGGCTTGCCTGCACTGCATTCTGAAGTCCTTCACCTCCCATCCTTCCTTCCCTCGGAGCCCTGAGGACTCCAGTCCCGTCTGTTCAGCTGTCTCCCTGTTCCTATCCCCATCAAACTCGTCAGCAGGTGACCTTGATGCCTTATGCACAGAAGAGAAAGAGCAGATGCAGAAAACTCCCTCGAGGGCCCCCCCAACATTTAGCCAGCTGTCTTTTTGGCATCTAGCCCCCCACCTTTCCTCCTATGGGGAAAGGTGCCCTCCTACAAAGCACGGCTCCCGCCAGGTGCAGCAGGCACCCCTTCTCCCTACTGGCTCTTTCTTTTATTGCCTCAAGAACATGCCCAAGGCCCTTCCACCTAAAAAGAAAATCCTCTACCCTGTGTTCTCAGCAGACGGCCTTATCACATCCCCTCACAAGCAAGGCTGGACCGCTGACGGTCCGGTTTCCCGCACAGCGCCATTCCTCAGGCCCTGCTGTCACCGGCCGACAGCCGGCCAGCTCCGCTGCTCTCCGAGGGGCTCTTGCAAAGGTCACGGATGTTCAATTGCCAGTCACACTTGCCTGTCACTTCCGAGACGCTCCTCTTTTTTGGCCCCCACGCTGCCTCTCTGAACCTCATCACAGCGCTCTCCCCCCCAGATGCTCATGTTGCAGAGCATCTGCTCCCCGTGCGTTTTGGGCTCCCTTCTGTCTGAAACAGCTGCCCCGCTGCCACTTGCGCCCGTGCTCGTTCGGTGCCTGGGCAGGGCCATCCCCGCCCTGCGCCCGCGCTCCAGCCTCTCCCAGCTGCGTTCCTGGGGCTCCGCGTTCCTCTCTTCCAAGGTCAACCACTGACCTTCAACCTGGACCGTTGCAATTGCCTCCTCACCAGTAGATCCCTGCCTTGCTTTCCTCCTGCCAGAGTTATTTGAAAAATGCCGCCCCCCCCCCCCAACGAAAACATCAAATCATTCATCTTGGTACTCTTGTTCGAACAGCTTCCAGCCTCCCTTACAGAATCTGAATTCTTGATATTGTATAAATGGATTTTCATCATCGTTCCTCCATTTTCCCTCCTCACACACATCCACGCACAATTCACATTCCAGTAGTTGATCACCTTTCAGCCCACACGGCTGCTGCCTCTCGCGTTATACCTACTATTCCTTCTGCCTTGACCGCCCTTCTGGCACCTTGAAGCCCAGCCCTCCCCGAATCTCACTGGCACACCTAGAGGTTCCTTCCTCCAGACTCGCACCGCATCCTGTATATATTTATTATAGCGTTTTAACATGTAGAATCAAAACTGATTCTCCAGCACCCAAACTGTAAGGTCCTTAAGGGCGGGACTATGTCCTCTGTGTCCTCCAGGTCTAGGGTAATCCTTGGCATGTAGTAAACATTCACTAACTGAATCAGTACCTAGAACCGAGCTCAGCATTTTGTCCTTTCTGCTCTTTGGGAAGCGGGGTCACTGCCGACAGCGTTTGGTGGAAAGTGCTGCTCTTCTCTCCCGAGGCACTTGCTGCGCTTGCCTTGCGGAGCTCGCACTTCTCACTGGCCTTTCCAGTTCCCCGCCTCCCTCCTTGGCACTTGCAGTTCTCCCCCGTGATGACGCCGGGAGAGTGTGCCCACGAGAGGAGACTAAGTTTCCTGCCCCAACTTTCTCTATCCCGCTCCTTACTGAGACCCACAGCAGGAAGTCTTGGGCAGCCCGGTGCCCATGAAACCCGAGAAACGAGAGTGCGATGGTCAACAAAGTACTGCATATAAATTAGAAAAAGGGGAATGAAAAGCCTTGACTTTTATACATGATCAAAAACTTTGAGGTAGGATCCTGATTCTATGCAGTTGAGTGAAAGGCTGAAGAGGGAAGATGCTGGGTACTTTTGTTTATTTGTTTGTTTGTTTTTGTTTTTTTTAAGATTTTATTTAATTATTTTTAGAAAGAAGGGAAGAGAGAGATGCAGAGAGGGAGAGAGACATCAATGTATGGTTGCTTTTCACCTGCCTCCAGCCACAGACCTGACTGGAGACCTGTTTTGCAACCTGGTTATGTGCCCTGGCTGGGGAATTGAACCTGGGTACTTTTTGATTTAGGATAAAAACAAACATCACAACATAGAATCTATTTTCTTCTATATTTTCATGCTTTTTCATCAGTATCCATAGGAGAAGTAATTTCTTCTTCTTCTTCTTCTTCTTTTTTTTTTTTTTTTTTTAATAGGTGAACTAAGCCCTGGCTTGGGGCACAGTGCATAGATGCCGGCCTGCAAACCAAAAGGTCGCTGGTTCAATTCCCAGCCAGGGCACATAACCAGGTTGCAAGCCAGGTCTCCAGCCAGGTCTGTGGCTGGAGGCAGGTCAAGGGCAACCTTACACTGATGTTTCTCTCCCTCTCTGCCTTTTTCCCTTCCTCTCTCTCTGGAAATAATAAAACCTTTAAAAAAAAAAAATAGGTGAACTAAGTAATGTAGTAACTACACACCATTGTTAAATTTAGAGCTTTCTGAGAAAAGGGGTAAGTTCTCTCATCAATCAGATTCATCATTCGTGCTGTTTTTTATGAGAGTTACATATTAACGAAACGGGACTGTATAGGTGGGTAGTTGGACCCCAGGAAAGCCCCTCTGGCATGCCTCCAGCAGCCCTCCTTGTTTTCCTCAGGTTCTGCACCATTTGGACCCCGTGACCTGCGCAGAAAGACCACCTGATAACCCATTTTCGGAGTCTTCACCGACCACCTTCCTTGCCACAAAGAAGAATATCGGGCGGTTCCATCCCTACACTAGATACGAGAATGTCACTTTCAACTGCTGCAACCACTGCCAGGGGGAACTCGTCGTCCTGTAGCAGCCGGCGCTGGTGGCACGGCCGCACCCGCCTCCTCCCCAGCGGCCATTGCTGTCAGGGAGCTGGGGCTCCTATGATGCTAGAAGTAACCTCACTTTAAGTAACGTGCACCCCCAAAGATGTTCAGGGGCTGCACTCCAAATTGCCCTTTCTTAACCTAGGTCTCAGGGTCAGGAGAGAATGAAACTGTGCAGATGTATCTAAACTAGAGAGTGTGTCCCAGGCGTGACATATGCTTTTCCTAAATCATTGTTTATCTTCATATATGTTTTATATGAACAGATTTAGTTTTGTTTGGTCATTGAAATAAGTGATGGCAAAGGACCTCCCTGGGTCACATGCAGCCACAACCAAAATAGGGATCTGCAGGGGTGTTGGGGACGGGCGTTCTTTCCCTTACGGTGACTTTTCAGGGAGCTACGAAGGAGGCTTGGGAAATACTGTAGGTGAAGGGACAAATTTTTAAGACATGCTCTATGTTAGGAAAATTAGCAATATTTTACAGCTACATTAACAACTGCTTCAGCAGACTGTGTTCTCATGTTGGTTTTGTGCAGGGATTCCAGAGTTTGAACAGATGCAACTCGACGTATATACAAGAAATAGATTCTCACTATTGAGCTCATTTTGACAAATGCAACCAGAATTTCCAATTTGATATTTATAGAATATGGTGAAGAAAGTAGGATCTTTCTAGAATACTGTACAAACTCCAACATTCAATCCACCAATTAATTTATACTATGTAATATCTATTATTTATGACAGACAATCATGAAACACCTTTTTATAGGTCTTAAAAACTAAAATGTTTATACCAAATGTTACTAGTTAGTTAGAGAAGTATTTATCAATAGAGAAATCTTCAAAAACAAATCTGGTCAAAGTACAATATATTTTAATGTCAACTTAATGATTTTTTTTTGGTCTCACCTGTCTGAATTATAATTCAAAGTGGCAATAAATTTCTCTCTCTTTACTCAATATTGTCTTTTTTCCCCCTATGTGTTTCAGTTCAAGTGTTCACCTTGCTTATACTATTTACAACTGATTCTTCAGCCTTTCCTTTAGTTAGTTTTACTTACTTAGGTTAGTATAAAACTGAGAAGAAAACATAGAGGGAAAGCTTAATGACATTTGACAATGATTTCTTAGACATGACACCAGAAGCACAGGCAACAAAAACAAACCAACAAAAAGATAAACTGAACTTCATAAAAATGAAAAACTTTTGTACATCAAAGGACACTATCCACAGAATGAAACTTTTCAGAGGGGGTAAAAATATTTGCAAATCATATATCTAATAAGGGTCCAGTGTCCAGAATAAGTAAAGAGCTACAACTCAACAACTCAATTTAAAAAATGGGCAAAAGACATAAATAGGCATTCCTCAAAAAAAAAAAAAAAAAAAAAAAAGACATACTAATGGCCAATAAGCACATCAAAAAATGCTCAACATGACTCATAATTAAGAAAATTCCAATGGATTACTGCAAACCTGTTAGAGTGGCTATTATCCAAAAAGCAACATGTCAAGGCAAGAAATTGGTGCCCTTGTGCCAATGGCACACCTGATGGGAACGTAAAACGGTGCTGAAGATAGTATGGCCGTTCCTCATAAAAGTAAACAACTACCCCATGACCCAGCAATTCCTCACCTAAGTAGGTACCCAAAATAGTTGAAAGTAAGGATTCAAACAGGTATTTGTATACCAGTGTTCACAGTAGCATTATTCACAATAGCCAAAAGGTGGCGGTAACAGGTATCCCTCAATGGATGGATGGATAAACAAAATGTGAATTTCATGTATATAGATAAAGATGGAAACTCAGTCTTAACAGGAATGAAAAGGGTTGGTTTAAGAGTGTCAATAATAATAATTACAGGTTAACAACTAAACAGAATAAAAGAAAGATCTCAAATCAACAACCTGACATTTTACCTTAAGGAACAGAAAAAGAAGTGCAAACTATAGAGAATAGAAAAAGAATAGAGTATCAAGAAAACCAAAAGTTGGTTCTTTGACGAGCTGCATGAAATCGACAAACTGTAGCCAGACTAAGGAAAAAAACCAACTACAATCAGAAATGAAAGTGGGGCCATTATTATCAACCTTATGTAAATAAAAAAGGAACAATTGTGCACTGACAAAGTACGATGAAATGGATAAACTCCTAGAATGACAAAAATGACCAAAACTGACTCAAAAAGAAACAAAGTATGAACAGACCTATAGCAAGTAAAGGGATTAAATCCGTAGTCACAGAGCCCCAGACCCCATGAGTGAACCCTAATGGAAGCTGTGGATCCTGGGTAATAAGAGGTATCAATGCAGGCTCATTGATGATAACAGTTTGCTACTTTGGTCAGAGATGCTGGTCAAGTGTGTGTGGGCGGCGGGGCAGGGGAAATACGGGAACTGTACTACAGTCTATTACAAAGAAAAGCCTCCCCCTGGAGATCCGGGACCAGAAAGTTTTGCTGATGAATTCTAACAGCTATTTAAAGGATGAATACCAATCCTTCTCAACAACCTCAAAATAAATAGGTAAAATAGATAAATAAATAAAAGGTAGGGGACAGAGAGCACTTGTAACCCATTCTCTGAGGCCAGTATTACTCTGATACCAAAGCTGCACAAAGACAGCATGAGAAAAGACTCCTACAGACCAAGTGTCTCATGAGTAGAGGTGAAAAAATCCTCAGCGAAATACTGCAAACTGAATACAGCAGCACAATGAAGGGGCGTTTATCATCAGCCAACGGAATACCACACATACCTAGGGGACCATGTCACCTGGTGCAGAACGAGCTAGAAGCAGTGGAGAACAGGACTGAATAATTCCTCCGGTGACTCCCCACTCTCCACCACATTTGTTCGCTGACTTTGGTCCTCCACTTCCTAGAAGCTCTTACACCTATCAGGGCTACTGCTCCTCCACACACCCAGTTCCGAAATAGTCTTAAATACTTCACGAATCTATAAAGGATACAACTTTAAGTGAAAGGATTTTGCAATCATACCATATCATACCAATCATACTAATCACAGAGATTAGTCTGTGAGCAAACTGCTCGCCTCTCTAACCAGCATTACATCAAATTATTTATGTGAAGTATTTACAATAATACTCAGGCACATTATAAACCAAGAGTGGGTTCATTTTGTACCATACTTACCCTACCCTTTTGCAACAGTTATTCACATTTAAAGCTGATACACATAGACACTTTGTGTAAGGCCTGGAGCCAGGTTTGTTTAAGAGGCCACTCCTCCTGCCTTATGAAATGTTCTATTGCAACTTTTTTCATGATAATAGGAATCTGTACCTTTCTTGTGGCTCTTTCCAGCTAGGGATGTTCAAATGATCTAGAAGTAAGGGAATAAAGAATTCAGAGTTCATTCACTGTTCAGTTTGTTGCATGGACTAAGAGATGGTAAGACACATTTCAACACTTCCAAGAAATTTATTTTGTTCTAGTTTAAAAAAAAAAAAAAAAAGGTAAATCACTGTCAACATCACCAAAAATGATTACGTACCCTTTCCATAATTTAGCGTATAACCAAAGCGCACAGGCCATGAAGGAATGATATCCAACATTCGGAGGGTAGTGGCTTCAAAATGAAGTGTTTAATAGATACCTTCATTTGTAATGGTCGGTGAAATGAAAAGAGGTGGCTTCAGGCATATCATACAGGTGATTCTGTAACTGTTTAGAGCGCTTGGCTTCTAGTCGGAGCTGTCTCGCTCTTTCCTTGACAGCTTGCTGCTCCATGAGTTTTTCTATCCGTTTCCTTCTTAGCCACCTGTAGAGACATGATCGCATCTGGGATCAACCTGAATATACTCCTCATGCTATAAAGTTACCACTGTAGACAATGAAAAGAAATGGAATTTCTTTATAAGGAAATGCTCTAGTCATAACACAGATTAAAGTATTCACCGAAAACTTTCAGGTTTATCCTATAGGCTCACACAAGGACATATAGTTACATGTGGTATCAAACATTTGAAATTAACTTTGTCTTATAATGAAATTGCCTACAAAAATTTCTTTTAATGACAAACTATTTGCCCAAATCTCCTTTCATTGAGTCTATATAGATCTTCCTCAGTACAACTGCCTTTCTTGACAGAAAAATATTTCTACATAAATGTAACTCTTTTTTTTCATTTTTTCTGAGGACTACGTAGGTGAAGCTGTAACCAACCTTTGGCCCACTTCTCTAAGAAATGAACCAATGAATGAATGAACAAATGAATAATGTAAAGGCTATCACACTGGTGCCATAAGAAACAACTTGAATGGTACTGATATTTGTGCAAGTCTGGAATTAAAGAATTTCCTCATACATTTATTGAAGCGCGGATCTAACACTGAATTGGTATGCAGTGTCACAGGTCATTGATTATGTAACTTCCTAAAATGGCCTTGAGGATGGGGAATGCTGGGCCTTTGACTCACTGTTTGAAGGCCTTGTCCCGGCCCTCGGTCCCGCGAAGGAAAAATATGCGTTCCTCCTGCTTCCGGAGCTCCTCCGTCCTCCTTTCCCTCAGCTGCTCCTCATGCTTCTTTTTAAGCCACAATTGGAAAGCTAGTTCTGGGTCTCTGTTTTCCCGCTAATTACAAAAAAATAATAATAATGAATAAATAAAATGCTTTAAGTAAAGTAAACCAACACTACTTCCAAGATCCCTATAGGAGAGTTGTCATAGTCCTGTAATGCCACTGCCTGCGTCCAGACCACGTATGGCACCTTCAGACCGCACACTGATGAGGTTTCCACCCGCAACGTCCACATGAATGCACTGCCACCTGGCTTCGTGCAAAAGCCTCATTGGACATGGCACCCCTGTGTTCGCGGCAGCATGGAAGCCGCCCTCGTGTCCCCTGATGGGCTTCTCCCCTGTGGCCAGCGGCCACGTTGTCAGACACACACAGGACATTTCCACCACCACAGGAAGTTGCGTTGGGCAGTGCTGAAGGTAATCGAAGCAGAGGGTTGATGGACGGAGCAATTGATCGGCACGTCGGATCGAAAGGAGCGTGGGAAGAAGAGATTGTCACAACGGGCCGTTGGGGAGAAAGGATGCAGAGAGAGAAAGCGGGACGCCAAGTGGTGAAACCTCCGGAGAAGGCATTTCAGGCACTGCCGCTGAGGGGCTCTGTGTTTGGCGAAAGGAAAACGATCGAAACGCAGCTGCAAAAGTAGTTCTCGGACCACTTTCTCGGTCTGATGCTCAGACGCCCTCTGTCCGTAAATGCAGCTTTCGTCTCTGCAGGAAGTTATTTCTCACAGAGGAGTTTTACCTACCCTGCTGTTCATGTCTTCAATTTGCTTTGCCCGCTGGACCCTCTTCATTTCCATGACCTGCTCTCTTTTCTTTTGCAGCCATGCTTTGAAGACCACGTCGTTCTCCCTCTTCTTCTCTTTCTCTTCTTCTATTTTCCGTTGTTCTTCCTGGTGGAAAGGATATCAGAGGCATCAATGAAACGTTTGGAAACCGTGCACGTGTTATTAGAGAGACATAGTCTGAGGTCTAAAATGAGAATGCCCTGCCCCTTAAAACTTTCCAGCTAAATATGGGGCTTCCTTAAAAATAAATAAATAAATAAGGCCTCTAATTTGCTTAAGCAGAAAATGAAGATTTTTAAAGATAAACTGTAGAGATGAAGCCTGCAACTACATGGAGGTACAATACATACGTACTGTTCAAGAATTCCTTGAATCTCTCCCCCACTTCCTTATTTACTTTTGATCTGAAAGTCCTTAAACTGCAGCTATGCAAAATATAAGCACTCTAGGGTATTTATAACAGCACTAAAGATGTTGTACATGTTTCTATATGAGTGATGCATTTGCTAATTGTGACAAATGGCATTACGGTTTCAGAAGAAAGTGCTATAATCACTTAGAACTGTATTTTGAAGCGTGCGAGTGAGCAATGAAGTGCTGCTTAGGACTTGCTTTAAAAATACTTCAAGTATTTTTCAGACTTCCAGTGTTTAGGTTTGTTGTTGAGAAGCCTTTATATCAATATATATATAACCTGTTCTAACATTGTCCTGGGTTCTCTGCATTTCTGATCCTTTATGTAAAAATCTTTCTTATTCTGTGTCATTCTCTGAAATGTGCTAATAATCTTACATTGTTAGTTTTATTGCCTATTTGTTGTCTTTATTTTTATTTCTCAGAGTTTTAAATTTTTCTCATATTCGGATGCATCGATTGAGTTTTCCTCCACTCTTTTAGCTCCCAGGATATTTTCAGTTTTGATTATCCCCTTTACATAAAATGCTGTTCTTATCACATGCAATGTTATACATTACCACCCTTAACATATTAACTGTGCTTTTTTTGAAGTTTTATTTGCATTTTGTACTATTTTTGTTGGTTCAAAACTCTTTGATATTGTTAACTTTTCTAAAATGGTTGGTGTCCTTTGTGGTTTATTCATAATTAGGACAGAGGCATTAATAAATGATTAAAAGCTTCAAAAAAAAAAATACTTCAAACAAAAAAGGAGGCGGTGAAGCAAAAATATGCCAGAATCTCAGTGGCTTTTGAATCTGGGCGATGGGAAGACGGGGGTTAGTTGTACCTTTATATGTGTTCAAAATGTTTAATTATGTTTTAAAACGTTTTCAACTAGTGTATATTCATAAATCAACATTTTTGCTATCTGGAAAAAATTAGACAATTAGTTCACTGCAAGAACAAAATGACTTTTTCAATCTGAATTATCCAACTAACATTATAAAGGGAGTTACTTGACCTTGAAGGGACCAGTAGTTACTGAGAGCAAAGCAGTGTGGCACCAGGCTGGACCACCTGAGTATCAATCACGCTGTCATCACACCATGTCACCTTAAGTCTCTTCTAATAGTAAAGTGTCCTCATTTAAATGAACTGAATTATACAACCCGTGCTTCTATTTTCTCTAAAGAATGGAATTCAGAGCTCTTTCCTTACATTCTGACAGCATAGCAAGTCCTTCTAATTCCTTTTGCTCACAAAACAGATAAGAAGGGCAGGAAAAATTCTAACCCCTTAACAGCATAAATAGCTTTTAAAATGCCGATGTACTGTTTTCTAAGCCCTAATGGAGCTTACAGAGAGTGTGATCCTCAGAAAAGAGGGTCAAAAAGAAAACGGAATTATCTACCCGTCACACCAAAGTTACCATTAGGGAAAAAGATGATGAAATAAATAGATAAAAAAAATAAATAGATAAAACCTATGTAACGTTTATGGAAATATATACACACATCTACATGGATGTGTACACACAGCAAACAGTTCAGTTATTCTCAACAAACTATTTTGTGTTGTCATAAAGTTGAGGTAACAGAGCCTTTTAAGTATTCTTATATATCTGAACCAAGTAAATTGAGTCAGACTGTTAAAGTTTAGATTTTAGTAGCTGAGCAAGTAAACTTCAGATTCTGGTCTGAGTGTGCTTATGGTGTTCTTGCTAATTTCATTTTTCACCTTTTCTACTAATGTGAGTTCCTGATAAATTCCCCAATAATTTCATACATAAATGGAAAACATACCATTTCTCAAAGAATGCCAAGAAAACTTGGGTTTTTTTGCCTCCAACGTTGATGCAAACAAGTTGAATGACTTTGGTAGAGTTATTTAAACTCTCTAGACTGCAGTTTGCTTACCGATAACATGATCTGTAAGCCATCCCCTAACTGTAACATTCTATTAACCTGTGATTCTGCAGCAGTTTGGTATTTATTCAGTTAACATCTTGTATGGCTCAGCTTAATCCCATCAGGTATGCAAGAAAAAAGAGAACTGGGGCACTGATTTAAGTAATTCAGAAGAAAACTCACCAGTTTCGGTACCTGGAGTTTTCAAGTATTAAATGCTTTTATTTCAAAAACAAAGAAACAACAACAAAACAAAATACCCAAAAATAGTAATTTAGGACTCCATTGGGTATTCTGGAAACATTTCATTAAATGTATTAGATTCTATTCCTAATCTGAAGCTAAGGTTCCTGAAATCAAGGAATTGTAGGCACAGGAGATGTGTGAAACACACACATGCACAGAATTATAACCCAACTCTGCGGTTGCCTCCTAACTCCTACCCCCAACACACTTGGCCTTCATTTCCCCATGCTGTCTGGTTTCCACCTATCTCAGAGCAAGTCACCTAACTTCACCTGTGACGTGAAGCCGCCCCTGAGAGCTACGCCAGCCCCAGCAGAGGCCATGGGTCACTGAGACTTGTGAGCCTTGAAAGGACCAAGGACCTGGTGGCCTTGGTCCCACCACCCCGTTCCTAACGCTCGGCCAGGGAGCCCAGCACTAGGAAAGCAAGAACCAGGCACCCAAACCTCTCCTAGTGCTTTGGGGAACCAGTTTGCGTTCCCACTGCCCTGCAAACCAGAAAACAAACCCTCCTTCCAGGCTAGCGCCCCGGGGGCTCTCACCTCTCTCTTCAGCCTTTCTCTCTTGTGTTCCAGCCTTTTCTGCAGTTCCTTCTGCCTCGGGGAAAGACAATAGGTGGAGCTCACTGGCGACACACTTGCAGACGGTGTCCTGTAATGAGGCTTCCCGTCGCCCTTGCTGGAATCCAAGTTGGCCCAGGAGCTTAGACCTGTCTTCGGGTGCGGTAAGAGCTGAGGGATAAAAGCCGGGGGCTCCTCTGTTGATGAGCCTGGAATCTTGGCCACCAGCTCTTCTTTCTTGACGCCATTGGCAGAGGAGTTGGAAAACCGAGGTGACGGCTGTTGAGGTTCATTTCCTGTCCTGCCGGCATTATCCATGGGGCACGCCAACCCCTGGCTCTCAATGTCTTGGAAATTCAGAAGTTCGAACTTGCCGTCTCTCTCTACGAGTACCCTCCTATCCTTGCTTTCTTCGAAGCCTCCATCAGGGATGGACAGCAGCACATTTTCTGGCCCAGATTCATTGGAAATATGTAACTGGGACAGCTCTCCAGACACGTGGCTTTCATTTTCCAAATAATGTTTGTAGTTGTCCGTGTCTTCTAGTGGAGGAACTTCTAGGTCCACTAATTTGTCCTTGAACTTCAGTTTTCGCTCCCTTTTATCATTCACGGGTTCTTGATTCTGTAGAAGCTTGTTGGCTTGTATGATTTTCTCCATAATATACCTCCTGACTTCCTCGTCCTCGTCCTCCTCCCGGTCTTTCCGGCTTTCCAGTTTGCATGCCTGGAAAGAGCTCTCACTGTCTGAGTCTGACACGGGATCCGAAGGCTGACTACTTGGTACAGAAATGAAGTCACTTCTTGGCGAAACCTCGTCCCTCAGAGTGCTGTCAGGGTCAGGAAGCTGTTTGGTGTGCCCTGTGTCCGCCCTATTCTCTCTTAATTCTTGGCTGCTGTTCTCTTCATTCTCACAAGCCATCTACAAAAACAGAAAGAAAGAAAGAAAAGAAAAGCAAGAAAGAAAATGATAGGAGATCTCTTCTCAGTGAAAATTCAGATGCCGTGTCTAGTTAAATGTAAAACATCCGAAATGATTTTTCAGATTCGTGTAAATCATTTTAGAAATGGGAGAAGGTGCTTGTTCATTCTTTGCTCATAATATTCTAACTCGTGTTTGTGACTTATTTCCCAGGGGAAAGGCAATGGGCCTCAGCCTTCAGGACAAATTTAACTCAATTTGTATTTGGTATTGATATATTGATATTTAAAATTGTTTATGCTAATTCATGAAAAGATAACCCAAAATAGTGCAATGTTATCTTACTGTTCCACCCTCTATAAAATTTCCTCCCTTTGCATGTTCAGAAAAATATATTTTTAAAAATGTTTTCTCTTGGGAATACTTGTATTCTTCAGCAAAGCATCTTTATCCCCAAGACCATTAAAGGTGATTGTCATTGGTAATTGTTTTGAGATTCTTAGAATCTCTTCAGAGTATCTGCTGCAGGAGCCCAATTCCAGGCTAAGTTTTAGATTTTTTGGAGGATAAGAACTTTTATTTTTCTCTCAGTACTCATTTCACTCAGAGTGAGTGAAAAGCTCATTCACTCTGAAGGTTTCAGTTATTAACTGAAAGACCATTTTTTAAAGGGTTTGCTTTATTTTTCATTTATATTGAAAGTATAACCCCATGATTTTACCCGAGTTTATATAGGGTAGAAATAAACTGTATTCCTATTTTACTTTTGATGCAATTAATTATATCATGTGTTAATATTATATAAAGTATATACAATATTAAAATTATAATTTTGAGTTTACTAACTGCTAATATAATCCCTGTTCTCTCACTAATTGGCCCTATGCCATAAAATACAACACTTAAACTCTCTGTGCCTCAATTTTATCATCTATAAGATAGGGATAATGTCACCTGTTCTGTGTACAGTAAAGAAAGTTTGTGAGGTTTAGATAAGATAATGTGAAACTCTTCAAGAATTACAAAACACTTTGTTATGATTATTATGAAGGCTGCTGGCAATTTTTATATACCTCTATTATGCTGGCATCACTTTTTTCTTTTTCATTAATTAACCACTCCAGGTCCTTTTCAAAGTCATCTTCGTAGTCTTCAGTTTCTTTGGAATCAGTATCTTTATTTTCCTCCATTGTCTGCATGTTAAAGAATAGTGCTGTAAGATGAAAAGAGATAAGGTCCGTGTTAGGTCCAATCCAGGGGTACTGTGAAGTATAAAGATTAATGTTAAAGGTAAGATAATGAACACCTAGATACACAAAATGTGTGGTATTAAGAATAAACATGTACCTGTGTACCCCAAAAAAGACCATTTTCTAAGTGCAGTACTCCATACCATCATCCCACTTCCCCAGTTCCTGAAACCCAGCTCTACCAGGAGACGAAAAGAGGCTGTCAGGGAGGCTGTCTGAGGCTGGGGGAGGGAGGGCTGAATTTCACATTCTCCGCATATCATTCAAGCACCTTATCCACGTGCTTTATCCCCAACTTAGCTTCTGAGTCTCACGCCTTCATTTTCTTACGTTCAAGTGAAAAAAATACATCAATTGCCATCCTTGGTGTCCCAATCCTTCCTAAAGAAGGATCTAGTCATTTTTATGGTATAACTATATGTAATTTGTGATCTGAGAGCTTTTTAACTAAGTAATAACTGATTCTCACTTATGGTAAATGCTGATTTGCACAGAAATTAGACCCCTGAAAACTTTAAGTAAAACATTTTTTTCATTAAAAAAAAAAAAAAAGAAAAAACCCAACCCCTGATGCCTAATACTCAAAAATAGTAACAATATATAGGGATGTCAGGTGAAAGGTATTTAATGCCTGTGAAACGGTATATAAATTCAGTCATTTGTATGAGAGTTAAGCTGAAGCTATTCTGAAATTGAGGTCAGTGCCTAGTCCGGCTAATTGTTTTGTGCATAACTTCTCAAACAAAAGCAGCATTAAATCTCTGCCTATACTGTGTCTGTGTATGTGTGTGAGCCTACTATATAGTACACATGAGCCATTTTGGCTAACACTCGTTGAATACCTACAGGATTCCTATTTACATTCCTATGAAGATTATAAATAAAACTATGCCCTTGAGGGGCTTGCAGTCTGGCAGAGAAGCCGAACATAAACAAAACACATCAGTTTATAATGTAGAGAAAACATAAATAAAATGTAAATAATGTATATATGAAGGACTGTGGAAGGAAGAAGAAGAAAAGCAATGAACTCAGTCTAAAATGGGGAAGCTCATGGACAGCTGTGTCAGGTTTTGGATAGTCTGAGAGTTAGTTTGGAACGTACGGAACAGCACGAGAAGGACAAATGCAGACAACCCTGGAACTGAATATAAACATGTTCCTAAAGAAAGATCTGGAAGGAACAAGGAGGGGTCAGTTTGAGGGAAAATTGTTGATGCAAATTTAATTGTCACAAAATAGCCCAAGACAAATCCACACACTTAAATGACTTAAATGAAAACAAAACAAAGCAAAACAAAAAGAGTCGTACTCTCTAAATGTGCATAGAATATTAGGTCCACTTTCAAAAGGACGGTAGAAATCTGATCTCAGGGCTCCAACACTTGCCTTCTCTGGCTCCAATACCAAGAATAAGTTGCCTAAAACCCTTTCTGGAAGTAGAAAGTACAGATGTCAAGACCTCGAGAGACTGAGGCACATTTTTAGAGAGATAAAATGAGAGCTATTTCGCCTGAATTAATAAATGATCCCCAGGCTTTTTTCCCGGCCATTAGCTTCACTGCACTCTCCCCCAGCATCGGATCAGAGCGCCTGGCCTGGTGCCGGTTTTACTGAAGTGAGATTTATTGGTTTCCTCCCAGTGGGCCCACACAGGGCAGGGGAAGCACCCCCAGGGAGGACATCTTTCCCAGCACCAGCCACGCGATAAGGCTCCTCAGTCCTATGAGTGAACAGCATTTTAGTAGGTTTTAGTGAACACTGGGTCCAAAGTGAGCGTAAAAATAATGGAGCTACTCTAACCATAAATGAGCTCCAAGGCTGGGACTGTTTGGGAGACACACTGCACCCCGTTTCCTGTCCAACTATAATTTAGAGACTAGAAGACAAGCTGAGACAGGCTTAGAGGCTAGCAAGCCAGGAGGGGTGGGTAAAAGGGAAGGGTGGTGGTGAGAGTAAAATGCCTGAAAGCCGGGTGCTGAGGAGCCCTGGAACCCCTGGGAAAGACAGCGCTGAGGAAACACGGAACAGAGGCGACAACTGTTATAAATAGTTAAGTGGCTGCCACGTGAAAGGGAGTTGGACTGGTGTCATTCTGCACACAATGAAAGGCAGAGTTTCCATTTTAAAATCTGTCTTGAAGTGAGGGAGATGCCCAGGAGGTGACTAGGCATGTGGAGAGCGGAGCTTCAGAAAAAGTCCAGCCGGAGGACTCTTAAGGTTGCTTTTTATCTTTTCGGTGAGATGCAGATTAAAAATAACTGCCAGCTCACGAAAAGCAAGCGAATTTAAAAGCAAATGCATAGTCCCATTATAAAGCATATCTAATATAAATAATCAGTGTCTGAATAATGAAGTCCAAGATGTGAAAGCATTGTAGATAGCAGATTGGCAGCTATTGGAGGGGGTGCTGGGGAGACAGAGTGAAAAGGAAAAAGGAAAAATACTCATGAACACGGGCAACAGTGTGGTGATCACCGGGGGTGGGGCTGGGGAGTGGAGGAGAATATGGGGGTGATAAATGGTGATGGACGGAGACTTGACTTGTGGCGAACACACAATATAGTACATAGACCATGTGTTGTAGAGTTGTTCCCTTGGAACCCCTAATTCCTTCTAGTAGTATTTCTTCTAAACTAAGATTATAAAATGGACTTTCTTGAAGGGCTCACAGTAAAGCTGCCATAATTTGTAAACCAGAGGTTGAGAGCGATAATACTTTGAGGCCACCTGGACAAACCAAATCTGTATCTCGGAGTGAGTTTGTTTGCCGCTGCCTACCTGCAAGACAGGTCAACTCACATGAACTGTTATGTCTACTTACTTACTAATTAAAACAAGGGTGCCACGGCTCATGTTGAGTAAGCTAAAATTCAGTGTGGTCAAAAATACATAAATAATTCTATTTTTTCACAGTCACTAATGCCTTAAAATAATCAGCTTTCTTTTCAGACCAGGGATCTGGAACTACTTTGCGGTGTTTAAGTAACATGGCTGTTAGAATAAAATTTCTATGAAGCTCTTTCATGTCTTCTCTTCATTTCTAATAAACATAGTTGAACTGGTAAATAAATAGTTGGCTGAAGACATTAATAGATACGCTTTATTATTTACAAAGAATATCACCCATATAGAAACTCAACTTTATTTATTTTAAAATATTTTTATTTATAATTTTGAGAGGGGAAGGGAGGGAGGCAGAGAGGGAGAGAAACATCCATGTATGATTGTCTTTCACCTGCCTCTAGCTACAGACCTGGCTGGAGACCTGGTTTGCAACCTGGTTATGTGCTGTGGCTGGGAATCGAACCACCGACCTTTGGGTTCACAGGCTGGCACCTTATCCACTGAGCCACCAGCCAGGCCTGGAAACTCACATTTAAAACCATAGCATAAGCATAAAAAAAAGATTACAAATTGAACATATTAGGTGTTATGAAATACCAATATGCCTTACTTAAAAAGAAAACCATAGTGGAAGTGACTCTGAGAAGTGAATGAAAAGATGCATCAAATTTGAAGTGCCATTACTTTTCTATAACTCCAAAAAGCTCATGGCTTGTTCCCATAAACAAAGAACATAAGTCATAAGCTTCTGTTACCAAGTCCCCTAAGCCTTTTCCAAATGCGTCACAGGCTATTCAATCCCCTTCGGTTCTTGTAATCTTCACCCCCCCCCCCCTCCCCGCGTATTGGCCATATGGTTCACAGTCAACATGCTTGAACAGAAACACACCTCTCCACAGAATCACCTAACACTGATTTCTTGGGTTTCACATATTCACATGTCCATGTTTATCCTCCGTGCAAATCTACGTCACTGGCTTGGATCAGAACCGGCTCGCTGACAGCTTCAGTAGGGACAAATTAATTCCCTCCCCCTGGGTGGGTGTGCTAAGTCCGAGTCTGGAAAAATACACCATTTTGATAACTTACAGGATTCAGAACCTTTAAATACAGTTCCATCTAATTCATTGACTCTCATCTTACCGCCTCTTAAACATACACTTGTCTAAACTCGAAGGAAACTGAAAAAAGCGTCAGAGAAAACACCTGTTAATAGGAGCCCTTGAGCAAACCCGAACCCACAGCCACATCCCGAGAACACCTGGCCCGTGCTCTCCGCAGCGCCCTGCCAAGATGTTTTGTCAAACAATTCATAAGCTCTCACCAAGCACGGCGACACAGAATAGTGGGCCAACCTCAGGGGATCTTGTCCCTTGTGCCCCAGGTCCCCCCGATCCCCTGAAGACCTTATATAGCCTCTTCATGGGAGCTCAGGGCTCAGGAGGGTTCCCCGTCCCACGCGCGAGACCGCGGAGGGGACAAGACTAGGACAGCGGTCCCGACAGCCACGCCAGGTGGGCCAGCCGCCGCCAGGCTCCCAGGGCCCGGGGCTGGGAAGGATGTGCGGTCGACCTTCCCGCCGGGGACCCCCTCCCGACGGGTCCCCCTTTTCCCTCGCTCCCCCCTAGCGGTCGCCCTCTAGAGCCCGCCTGCCTGTGTGAGATGCAGCGGCTGAGGTCACAGAGATGGCCCGGGGAGCTGTCCTCCGCTCTTTCTAAGCTCTGACCATGAAGTGAAGGAGAGCCCAGCACCGGCTACCAAGGCGGCTGGGACCCGGTTGCCATGGCAACGCGCGGCGCCGCGTCCTGCATCCGGGTCTCTCGGGCTGGGGGCGGGCGCGCGCAGGCGCAGACGGCCCCTGCTGCTCAGTCGCTGCCGCTTCCGGGCGTCCCCTGAGGTCCTGCGGGTCTGCGGTTGCCAAGGAGACGCCGCGCGGGTCCCCCGGGTTTCCCGAGCGGTGAGGCGCTGGCCAAATGCTGCTTTTTCCGCGGGTACCTGTCTCTCGCCAGCCTTGGCAAGTTGTTGGAACATCTGCGAGTTTGTTTCCGTGCATTATTTTCTCGCTGTTAACGTCAAAATCTATTGATAGTTCGTTCTCCCTAGTACATGATACAGTTGCTCATGAGTTACCGGGTTTGGGCTCCGAAACGACAAATGGCAAGGTACTAGGACGATACACTCCCGGCCGGAAATAAAAATGAGAAATCAAAACACTGATTCAGTACAGTCCAGTCTTCAGATTATTAAAACTTTTTTTTCTTAAAAGAATTTGTCATTTGAGGATTAAAAAAAAAAAAAAAGATTTCATTCATTATTTTCAGAGAGAAGGGCAGGGAGGGAGGGAAAAAATGGAGAGAAGCTTCCATGTATGGTTGCCTTTCACCTGCCTCCAGCTACAGACCTGGCTGGAGACCTGGCTTGCAACCTGGTGATGTGCCCTGGCTGGGAATCGAACCAGCGACCTTTGGGTTCGCAGGATGGCGTCTTATTCACTGTGCCACCAGCCAGGGCTAAAATGGAATTTTTAAAAATTCAGGATGTCTTCTATATAGAACAACTTACATAAAAAGTTACAAAAATGCCCTTATGAGGAACTGATGAGCAGTAAACTGTAATAGCTGCCTTGGAGACAACCTCCTTCACAGAAGCTCCACCAGCACTCCAGGGCTGGTGGAGGTATCTGCCACGTCTGAGAAAGGAATTCCGAGTCTCCGTGAGGTTGACATTCGCTCCGAGTGACAAGGAAACTTCAGGGTGTCTGTGTACCCTGGCAAATTCAGTCTCAACATCTCTGGGAAAAGAGCCCCAAAGAAACTCTTGATGTAGAAAATCACATCATGGCCAAGTACTGAATCCATCAATACGATAAAAACTACATGTTCCCTCTCGGGACTGTTTGTACAGTCAGCATACTGTAGACAACGGAGGAAATGGGTTTTGCTTGCAAACAACTAGCGTCTGAGGCTGATGTGATATGTAGCCTTTAACGTGGCCCATGTGTATCGGGTTGGCCAGAACACACTGAATGTCATCGATGTCCATGTCTTCCACTTGCCTGAATTTCAAGGCAACTAGAAAAGCGTTTAGAGATACCTGGTGTGTTTTGAGTAACATGTACACTTTCTTAGAAAGATTCCTATAGGTGATGATCTTCAGCTTTTCCAGGATAAGGAAGATGCCACAGCGAATAAAGAGGTTTTTTGTGCTTCGTTAAGAGCCTCGTTGAACAGGAGGTTGTCCTCACTCACACCTTTGGTGACCTTAGCAAACTGCATGAACTTTTTCGAAAGTTCAATGGTTAGCATATGACTCGATAGCAGTTTTTACTGAAAGTAAATATATCAGAATCATCCTTTTGTTTTTCCGACTTAAACGGTGACAGTACTCAAAGGCAAAGGACAGGTGCTCCTCGGCTTACTTCAAGTTACTGTTGAACATGGCCTTTTGCCCAACATAGTACCTGTATGTCACTCTCTGGGCTGCGCTATAATCATCTATTTATTGACAGGTTTGGGCTGTCAATGGCTCTGATGAGAGGTTTTAACAAATAGAGCTGGTTGATCTCAAAGTGAATCTTAAATAACTGATTCATCAGAAACAGCACCCCCCACTTAGAATCCTCTATACCAGCGCGAGTGTTGCTGGCATGGAACGGAAACAGCTCAAAACTTCAGCTGCTTTTTCCAGCATGTCCCCAACTTTGCCTTTTCCTTTCTTAACCAATTGCTGACCTGCATTATTGGCAAATACTTGAAGATCAAGTGCTACTGCGCTCGTGACAGGTGGAGCCCAGTTTTCTTCTTTGTGGGCCTGAAATGCCCACAGGAATGATGGACAATGACAGTCTGGCATTTGTATGCCTCTGTGAGTCATGGCTCCCCTGTGTAAGTGCAGTTTAAATGAGCTGCAAACATTTCATCATGAGGGGGTTCCAACACTTGTTGACACTTCTCTTTGGGGGAGGCCAACTGAAGCCATGGGTTGGTGACATGAGCATGCTTGAAAGACACCAGCTCTGCACAGGATTCTGTCTCTGGTGTTGATCACATCCAAGACCTGCTGGAAGTACTGGTGGACAGTGATGGGCGCACCACGACAGTGCCCACCACCGGAACTGGCTAAAATGGAATTTTAAGTATTATTTGAATCTAAACTAAGCTTTAAAAAAGATTTAAAGGTTAAAATGAATTACAGTAATGAGCGCACTTCCTAGCTGCAGTGTAGAACTTACTGTCATAATGACCAAATGTTTCTTCTGCTGCAGGACTCAGTCTGAGGCCATGCACTTGAGAAAGACAAAAGTAAAAATAAACACACAAAGGTTTATTTCTCTCTCATTCATTTAAGTAGGCAGAGAAACATTAGGACTTATTCCTAACCTCCGCATGAAGGAATTGACACACTTTAAAAGGAAACAGGCTTCTACAAAGGTAACATAGGGTGATTCACAAAGATGCATTTAGCTCCAAAAAAAAAAGGGGGCGGGGATTAGGAAAAGGTGACAATAAAAGGACTTCTGCAAAGTGTTGATGTCAGTGCTAACATCTGAAGAATGCAAGACGTATGCAGGTGGATAGGTAGGGCATTGCACATAGAGGTGATGGTGTTTGGGAAGGCATGGAGGATTGAGGTTACTCCGGGGTCTTTAGGTAATTCAGAAACGCTGGCTTAAAACATGCAGGGTTGGGTGTGTGGCCTAATACAACTGATCTCGGATTGCGGCAGCCTCTGGATTTCTCAAAACCACCTTGAAAACCACTGCAGTATGACCTGTGAACAAACGTTTCCATTAAGATCAGAACCACCCTTGGGCAAGTTATGTGGATCATCTATTTCTTCTAACCCGTGTAGACAGATAACACTTTTCCTATTTTTGTGTTTGTTGAGGTATTTTGCAGACCTGTTCCATTAATTGAGGCTTATATTAGGCTGTGAACCAGACATCAGGGATAAATTCAAAGCTTATAATGAAAGGAGGCAACTAGTAGATTTCTCAGATCAGCCAAATATATTTGTCAGTGTCTTAACCTGAGTTCTGAGCACAGAATGCAGAAGGATCATAGAAATACTGATCAAAATTATCAGGGAGTTGATGATGATTTACTCTTAAAAACCTAGCTTTTTGCACTCCTTCCCACCCACATTAATGAAAAAAAGTATGAAGAATTAGGGCTACTACAAGATCATTTTCCAGACAAAGAAGACAATGTCCAGAAGTGCTTTTTTCCAGACTAAATCATGTTAAACAAATGTAAGGTGTTAATTTTGGGGATGCCATGATTAAGTAAAAGTTTCTATCATTGGAACACAGTGCTTTGAATAAATCATCCAGTGGACTAGAGATTATTGGCAGGCATTTTAATCTTAATGTTCTATGTTTTAAGAAATAATGGGCATTTAGCTATTGCACTGGCTGGGAGCTATAGTGAGCCCATTACATATTTATGTAACTCAATATTCATATGGATGTGTTTTGCCACAAAAGACAAAAATAAGACATGGTTCCTACGTGGAAGTTTTACAATCTGAATGGCAATAAGATACAAGAGATAAAACTCTTAGAACAAAAAACTTTGTCTTAAAATTCTTTTTTTTTTGCTGGATTGTTGCTGGCCTGTGAACTCAAAGGTCGCTGGTTCAATTCCCCAGTCAGGACACATAACCAGGTTGCAAGGCAGGTCTCCAGCCAGGTCCATAGCTGGAGGCAGATGAAAGGCAATCACACATTGATGTTTCTTTCCCTTTCTTCCTCCCTCCCGGCCCTTCTCTCCAAAAATAATCAAAAAAAAATTCTTTTTAAATAATAAAAATTAAAAAAAAAATAAAAGGGGAAATGCTTTAAAAACAGGTGAGAGGTATCCAGATGTAAACAGTGCAATGCGGTGCTGGAAAAAAATGAGGAAAACAACAGAAATATGGGTCCGGCTCAAAGGTAATGATCACAAAGCAATGGAAGCATTAACAGGATACAAGGTTAATTAGGAAGATCAGGTGTGGGGAAGGCGTAATAGGAAATTTGTCTTAAGAGAAATTATTAAAAGTTTAAAAAATACAAAGATCCCAATGAAGCAAAGAGGTCAACTTAAAATAATTCTGATGAAAAAGGGAAAAGATACTGTAAAATATTTATTCAATAAAAATAATTTTATAATCAATACAGAATTGAATAAAGAGTACAAGTTATTTCCACTTTGCAAAACTGCACAGTACAACTTGCAAACAGGGTTCAACTTTCTACAAATAGGGCCACACCCCAAGATGTGAATTCATTAGTGTCCTGCTTAAAAGCTTCAGTTGTGTGCCACAAACTTCAAATTAAATCCCAGGGCGATAACACTTGGGTAACGTGAACAATTTGATTGTACCACAGTCCATCGCTTCTTAGCCTTTCGGCTAAGATCAAGTGATTGTACCACAGTCCATTTTGTGATTAAAAAAAAAAAAAAGAAAAGAAAATCCCTCAAATACCACTTTTCCGTTTGTTTCAGAGTAAACAATTCCCTCCGTAGCAAAATACGATGAAAGATAAAATATAAATTTAGGGGCTGCTGCTTTGATGGCATCATGTCCCCTTCCCTCCCTCAGGTGGTTCTTTTCCTTTCCCTGCACCCAAAAAGAGGTTGAATGGGAAAATGACTGATTCTTTTTCTATTTATTTTGCTTCTAGAGCTTCTGCTTAAACTAAATAAATATGTTGGTTTTGCAGTCTTGACACTGTTATTCACATTGTTCAGCTGTATTATTCTTAAAAAGTTAACACCCCCAGTTGAGAACAGCTACCAAGATTCTTTTCAAGATAAGGCAAAAGTTAGCTTTAAAATAGTTTTAAAATAGAGAGACTGAGCAAAAAGGAAAATGGACTCATGGACATGGACAATAGTGTGGTGACTGCGGGGCTGGGAGTGATAAGGGGACTAAATGACAACGGAAAAAAGACAATAAAGATTAAATTCAAAATGTTTTCATGTCTCACATACTCTAGCAGCCACACGGTAGACTGATCTGCGTATTAAATATATACGGAATATTTGTTCAAGTACCTTGGAAATGGAGTCACTAGCAGTTGTTATTTTAAGCAAATACTCAAGATGATCCACTCTGAGAAGCCAAGGCAGAGGCAGTGTGCAAAATGCAGGAATCACATCTGCCCTGGTTCCTGTCCAACTGACATAACCAGGAGGCCCAGTTTGTGGAAAAGGCCCTGGAATAAGCCGGCTCCTAATGACACCTTTGTGTAGAAGAAGGACAAATAGAAAAGCTCAACATGGAGATAAACTGACTTTTTAAAAAAAGGCTTTTTCATTTGATTTCAGAAATCAAAGGGAATGAAAACGCAGAGTGGTCTAGTTGTGTCTTTAGCCCATAGTCTAGTTTTCATCATGAAATTAACAGCCCTTCAAACTGAAGAATAAAAGATGAGGAAACCTATCTTACATTTTCTGATAGGTCTCTTCGTTCAGCTTATTAGCAGCCTTCAAAACTTGCCTTATTTTCTAACAAAATGAGCTTCTCTGGGAAGCATATGAATAATACAAACGTATTTCTAACAGAAATCTACACAAATACCTGTCAAGATGAGAACTGGAAAAAAAAGTGGGAACTGAGAACATTCATACAATGATTTTTAAAAATAATAACTTATTAGAAATGACACAAACTACTTAGAGGACAAGACACCAAACCAGGGCAAATATTGCCTGTGGCAAGAACAACTTTTCATCTGTAGAAACACAAATGCATGAGTAACACAACATTAGAGTTAAGTTGAACAGAGGCAGGTGCTGCTACAACATATTTCTACCTTGAGCTGTAACATCTTGCAGCCCTGGTCCCCACCGGGCCAACATGGCTCATCAGATATAAAAGTACTTGGCCTATGACACACCGAACTCACTAGCTATGAAGTATACAACAGCATGTGCTTGATTGCTCAGGATAACGTGGCTTTCAAAGTCAAGTTCTCTTTTGAATCAGGAAAAAAGTCATCCTTAAATAATCCACAAAATAAGCTTTACTTCTGCTCCTCTGAACACTATTATGTCACTTTAGGAACACAGGGATAGTCAACTGGCTGCTTTGAAGCCATGAAATGCACATTCATAAATATATGTCTACACCTTAAAAAATTAAATACATCCAGGGACCGTGGCTATGCAGAATTCTTGCTATAAGCAGCAGCTTGTCAGCAGTGTATTACGAAGTGGTTACTTGAGAACTTGACTCTGGATCTTCCTGCTTCCAGTATTTCTTCATAATAGTGACTGTACCATTAGCCAGGAAAACCACGGCAATAAGTGCAAAATAGCCGGCATAGATCAGGAACTAAACAGGGGAAAGAAGTTATTTACAGAATTATCAATGAGATGATGAGCTGTTTATGACAGGTAAACATACTTTATAATTAAATCATCCAGTATCTCAATAAAACTTCAAAACAGAGTGCTCTTATGACCCGATGTGTCAGGCACTGGAGACCCAGAGGCATCGGAGATGGTGCTGGAAACCCGAGTGCAAGTCCTGCTGCATCCCTGACTGGCTGCGCGGCCCTGGCTGAGACACTTACTCTCTGAGCCTTGACTTCATTCACAATATTGTATTTGCTACTTGATGGGGCTGTTGGGAAGGGATGAGATCACGTGCATATGTAAATGTTTATGAGCACAATGCTAATGCTATTTATACAATGTTTTGTATTTTTGTTGCAGGTGTCAGTCCTGGTCTCTACCCTCCAGCTGATTGGTGGTGCAGGTACCTGCATCTGACTAACAGGCCAAGTTCTGAAGATCAAGACCTTTGATTTTTCCCCAGAGGAGGGAAGTGTAAGGTCAACTACAAGGTGGGGCAAAAATAGGCTTACAGTTGTTTGTATGGAAAACACAATAATTAGTAAATAATAATACAAGAATAAACTGGGTTTCGAGCACTCGCAACTGTAAGCCTACTTTTGTCCCACCCTGTGTACTCCTTTTTAGCATTACTTTTTCTATGGATCTTCTCTAAGCAAACTTTTTAATGTGATGACATAGTTTATCAACAACATCACAGCCATAGTCTTCTTAAAATAAGTTACTAGATACTTATATGCTGGTTCATGGGTTCAATAAGAGGGTAGCTCTAAGTCTTTGAGCCAAGTTTTAAAACATTTGGATACATTTTCCCATAGGAAATCTGTTAATCATGGCAGTTAAGAGTTTCTGCACAGCCCACAGGATTCTATTATCCCATGTTTAAACCCATCATCTTTACAGCAGGGTGGCAGGCACTTCGTTTCTGTTCTGACCTCCATTCCTGACGGAAGCCCCTAACTCCTGAGAGGTCTTCTCCAGGTTTCTACTGCTGGTGGCGACTGGGAAACTTTCCTAGAGTAGTAAGTAAGCCCCACTCCCCTGCTCCTCCACCTCCACCTCCTGAGGCAGCCAGAAGCAGTGGGAGATGGGCAGGCCTCGGTTAGACACTGGCTCCCACCCTAGCTCCACCACACTATCGCTGGCTCTGTGAGCTAACCGTTACCCAGCTTTCTTTATGTCTAAGCCTGGCAACCCTACAAAATTCTATATAAAGCACTTGGCGCATAAACACTGTACCTGGTATTACTTTATCTTCTAAATCTCATCAGTGAGAGCCCTGGCTGCTGGCACAATGGATAAGGCACCAGCCTGGGAACCCAAAGGTCGCTGGTTCAATTCCCAGCCAGGGCACATAACCAGGTTGCAAGTCAGATCTCCAGCCAGATTGTTGCTGAAGGCAGGTGAAAGGCAACCATACACTGATGTTGCTCTCCCTACACCTCTCTCTAAAAATAATAGATAAAAATCTAAAATAAATAAGTAAATAAAATCTCATCAGTGAAAACAAAGTTAATTACTGCTGACCTGTTGGGTCTTTGTATTCTGAGAAAACAAATATGCAAATATGGAGGGAATAACAGAAGCAATCACCTGGCCTTGATTCAACTGTCCATTCTGTCCAAGTGCAGAGCAAACCTATACACACAATGCATGGAGGCTAAGCAACCATAGGGTTCCTCCATGAAGAAAAGTATTCAGTCTTGGGTGTTTGTGCAGCTGTTTTCTCAATAGGTCATGTGTTGAGAATCGCAAAGCTATTCACCAACAGCAAGTCATCCCCTTGGTATCTGGGTGAGGGGTGCTGCGTGGAGGAGGGAGGAGTCTGAGCTGTGAGATCAATGGGCCTGAGCAAACCAGTCCACCCCAACATGCTCCAGGCAGCAAGGGCCACGGGCGGCCGATGCTCCATGGACGGGAGGACACCCTGCTCCTTTTTTTTATCTGTCTATACTGTTTGAAATTGTTTTCATTAGGCACGCTCCACTCTGCCACCCCGATCACATGCCAACCTTCAGGGGCAAAGCGGACCTCACCTGAGTGGTGATCTCTAGGCCGAGGCCACTGGCGTCAACCACGATGAGCGTGAGCAGCGTCTGCAGGGCCAGGGCGATGAAGGTGTTCACACCAAACACCAGGGCGTAGCGCTCCATGCTGAGGTTGGCAGCAATCTGGAAACTTAAAGAAGAAAGGAAGAAGAAGCAAGAGATAAGATTTTCTTCCTGGGTAATGACAATTTCTACTACAAATGGGAAGGGCACCCCACCTCTTTCTACTGTCAATTCCCTCCCCTACCATGTGGAAAGTATTTGGTTGCTAAATGATGTGCATCTCATGCCAACAGATAGAAACAGCAGGAAAATGTGAACGAGGGAAAAATGAACCTTGCCTAAATGGTTGCTCAGGAGAAAATAAACAATACAATGCTCCCTCCCATTTGCCTCTTTTACAAAGACATTCCAATTTCTTTATGAAGAAACCAAAAGGTTTATCCTATTACAACTTTTCCTACTAATTCCGTGAGTGAAATACATACGTTGCTATGGTGATGAGTAACATGTAGATGATTCTGAAGATGACGTAGGACGCGTAGCACACCCAGATGTTGCTTGCAGTGTCCATGACGTACACCGCGGCGGCGATCAGGACGGAGCACAGGGACAGCGCCATTTCTCCCCACGTGGACCAAGGGATTTTTATGTAGCCAACTGCAAAAACGGCAATAGCACCTACAGAACAAGAACAGGAAAGCCTATTTTGCTAAATAAACACTATTTTTTTTAATTTAAAAACCATCATTAAAATGTTCATACTACCCAAAGCAATCTATAGATTCAAAGCAATCCCAATTAAAATGACATACTTCACAGAAACAGAAAAAATACTTCAAAAATTTCTATGGAGCTGAAAATGCCCACAAATAGTCATAGCAATCTTGAGAAAGAAGAACAAGGTAGGGGGAATCACAATACTAGACATCAAACTATACTACAAGGCTACTGTCATCAAAAGAGTCTGGTACTGGCGTAAGAACAGACATATAGATCAATGGAACAGAATAGAGAGCCCAGAAATAAACCCAGGACTCTGTGGTCAATTAATATTCAACAAAGGGGGAAGGAACATAAAATGGAGTAAAAACAGTCTCTTCAACAAACGGTGTTGGGAAAACTGGAGAGCGACATGCAAAAAATAAAAGACCACCAACTTACACCATACACCAGAATAAACTTGAGATGGATAAAGGACTTAAACATAAGCAGTGCCACCATAAAGGTCCTGGAGAAAAATATAGGCAGCAAACGTTTGGATATCCTACGCAGAAATATGTTTACTGATACTTTGCCAAGGGCAAAGGAAATAAAAGAACAAATCAACAAATGAGACCATATCAAATTGAAGAGTTTCTGTTCAGCTAAAGAAAACACCAGCAAAATTCAAAGGGAACCAACTGTATGGGAAAACACATTTGCCAATGATACCAGACAAGGGTTTGATATCCAAAATATATAAAGAACTAATGTGACTCAACACCAGGGAGACAGACAGCCCAATTAAAAAATGGGCAAAGGACCTGAATAGACAACTCGCTGAGGAAGATATACAAAGGGCCCAGAGGCATATGAAAGAATGCTCACCATCACTAGTCATCAGAGAGATGCAAATTAAAACCACAATAAGATACCACCTCACACCTGTCAGAAGGGCAATCATCAGCAAATCAACAAGCAACAAGTGTTGGCGAGGATGTGGGGCAAAGGGAACCCTCGTGCACTGTTGGTAGGAATGTAGGCTGGTGCAGCCACTGTGGAAAACAGTATGAAGTTTCCTTAAAAAACTAAAAATGGAACTGCCTTTTGATCCAGCAATTCCACTACTAGGACTATACCCGAAGAACCCTGAAACACCAATTCATTAGAACCTATGTACACCTATGTTCATAGCAGCACTACTTACAATAGCCAAGTGCTGGAAACAGCCTAAGTGCCCATCAGTGGATGATTGGATCAAAAAACTCTGGTACATTTACACAATGGAATACCACACAGCAGAAAGAAGGAAGGGACTCCTAATCTTTGCAACATGGATGGAACTGGAGAGTATTATACTTAGTGAAATAAGCTAGTCAGTGAAAGACAAATACCATTATGATCTTGCCCATTTCAGGACAATAATGAATAAAACAAACAAATAAGAAAAATAGAACCAGATACATGAATACAATGAATAGACCTTCAGTGGACAGAGGAAAAGGGGAGGGGGGAGGGGAGAGAAGGAGGCAAAGAAGGGGAGCAGGTTAGTCAAGGAACTAGTATGGGAGAACCATGGACATGGACAACAAGTGGGATTGACTTTGAGGGGGAGTGGGTGAGTGGGGAAGGGGACAGAGGGAAGGAAAAGGGGATGGATGTAGTAAAACAGTAAAATTAGAAAAAATAAAAAGGGCCAAAAGAATTGTGGACATAAAAAAGAATTTAAATCAGCTTAGATTATTACATCTTAAAATGGGATTTATGGAGGGTAGCTCAAGCTTCCTGAGGGCCCTGAAAGTCAGGCAGAGTTGGACCTGGTGGGATAAAGGCTGTGCGAACGCTCAGTGAGGGGCGAGCCCGAGCTGGGCAGGCCGCCATGAGATGGAAAAGCAGCCACGGCCTGGGCGCTGCGAAGGAAAAGCTGAGGCTGAGGCAGCGTCCAGAAAGGCACTGGCCCCAGCTGGGCACAGTGATGGCAGGGCGTCATCTCTCCTCACTGAGGAACCGTGGAGAACATGGCAAAAGGGCCTCTCTGCCCTTTGGTAAAATGACGGCAATGATGGCGATGGCGATGGCGGGCTTGCTTAGGGACAGGCGCAGGTGTAAGTATTCAGAGATCATATAAGCCTCTAAAAACCTTATGAGGTCTGTCAACAAATTAGAACAAATGAGAACAATGATACAGGCTCTGAGTTGAAATCTTGACCTTACTACTTACCATCTAGGGCAGGGCTGTCACTCGTTTTCACCGGGGCCACATCAGCCTCACGGTGGCCTTCAAAGGGCCGAATGTCATGTTAGGACTGTGTAAACGCAACTACTCCTGAAGAGTGAAGTGAGCCAGGTAGACACAAGGTGCCGGGCGGACAACACAAGGCAGAGGGCAGGATTCGCCCGGGGGCCTTGTGTGTGCCACCTGTGATCTACAGGACCTTGGGCACATTATTAACATATCTACCCACGGTTCCCTTCGGGTACAACGGGGATGACACCTGCACCTACCTCAGGAATTTCGTGAGGACCAAGTTAATGTACATAAGTTATAAAATCACAGCTCAAGATAAATAAATCACTCTTAAGGCGGTGTGTACCCAGGAGGGTGGACGCGGCCTCCACGCCACCGTTGTAGACAGCTGCGTGGCGGGAGGGCATCACCTGCTCCCACAGGCCCTGCGTGTAGTTGATGACCTGGAAGTAGCCGCAGGTGGACAGGGCCCACCACGCCGACCAGCAGAGCAGGGGGCGAGAGGAGTAGCACACCAAGAAGTCATCCCACAGGACCTTCAGCACAAGGAGACGGTCTGGCTGGGGCTCCTACACAGCAAAAGGGAGGGAAGCACAGCCATTGTGAGGACAGCTGGACGGGCTGCAACTGTAGACTCCACTTTCTACTTAACAGATATTACCCCTTGTCCTCATGAGAATACGTACACAGGGCGAGGCCAAAGGAGGCTTGCAGTCGCTCGCTCGTATGGAAAGTTATACGATAATTAACACAAAAATACGCTCTGTTTTGCATACTCACAACTGTAAATCTACTTTTGCCCCTGTATTATGTATGTCTTAGCAATTATATTTACCTCCTCAGGGGGAAGAAACCCACATTTCCATACAGTTTTTGCTTTGAATGCTCTGTGAACATGAACTCAGCCATATGTAAATAACCTTGCAAAGGATATACTATTTACAAAATGAAGGTAGAAGGATGGTCAGAAATGGCATGCTTTGTTTCACATCTCCCACAGTGGCAAGCAATATTAATGATCAGCAGTTATTATAACTATTCAATCACTGTTCCGTTTGAGTCCTTATCCTATCCTTAAATACCTTGGCCTTTAATTCAGAAACTGGAAGTAGATACTCATCATTTGTTGGAATCATTTCACCTATTCATTTAGCAAAAAGTTCCTGAGTCCTTTATTTATATGCCAAGTTCTGGGGATGGAAAGATGAAGAAGAAATAAGACAGCCCCTGGTGTGGCTTCTAAGACAGCTCTGACACAGCAATAGAAAGCTGTGCCAGTCTGACCTGGAAGGTCACTCACCCCTGGGCAAACACTTTAGTCATCCCTAATCTATCTATAGCAGCCTTATTCTGAATCAATGAATGAATGAACCAATCCAGCAACACAGGATAAAACCTGAATCCACATGAATACAAGGTCCTGCAAAACAGGGTCTCCTGCCTATTTTGTCACTTCTGGTCTGGCCCCCAGACTTGCAGGGCTGAACTTACCGCTTCCTCCGAGGGAGGTTCCTCCACATGTAGAGGGATTTTTGACTCCATGTCCTCCCACCCGGGAAGGTGGTGAGAAGCTGAGGTATTGGTCACAATACCACCATTTTGTACCTTGATGCCATTCACTCCCTGGCAGGTAGAAGGAACGTGGTGAAAGAAGAGGCTCTTCTGTGGCATGGGCAGAAACCAGGCCACGGCGAAAGCCACAGAAACACAGGTCAGAGAGATGACATTCAGGCTGAACAGGGACCAGCCTGCCACGGAGACGAGGATCTGCCCGAGGACAGAGCCCACTGTGAAGCCCACCAGGGTGGCAGTTCGACTGTAACTTGTGACTTTCTGGTACCTGCTCAGGTCTACCACACTGTAGATGTAAGAGTAATAGGCGATTTCGGTGGCTGTGGCGATGCCATAGAAGAACTCCAGGAACTGGATGGCCAGCAGCCCCTGGGCATAGAGCAGCATGAACCAGGTGACAATGAGGCTAAGTCCCTGCAGCAGGACCACGGGTTTGTAGCGGAGGTAGTCAGTGGCGAGGAACACAGGAAACAGCAGCACCAGGTAAGAGTAAGTCCACACGGGATAAATCTCATTGAAGACCTGACAGGAAAAGAAGAATAAAAACCCATCAGCGGCATCAAAGGACCTGGAATATTCGTAGCAACTTATTCTTATAAAACAGCCTGCCGACCCCTCAAACAGCTCACCTTATCGACCAAGGAAATCAGGGCAACAGCTCTGGGCCTTGTTTGGAATATATGTCTGCATTGCCACTCTGTATCTTTTCTTAAAAGCCCCCACTCATCGGACCGAGTTCACAGGCGTCCTCATCCTAGAAAACTGCTGGAGCTGGTGGTCTTGGTACTACAGCATTCCTCTACTTTTTTAACTTATTTTTTATTTTGGTAATAGTTCAGCTTTGATTGTATGTTTTCATCACCAGTTAATGCCCTTATACCCTCTTCCACCTCCACCCATCCCTCCTCCTGTCATCACTGCTCTGTTGTCTGCATTTACGAGTTCTTTTTTCCCCCGGCTGGGTCCCTCCAGCCACCTACCCCCCCCCGCCCCCCAAAGCGTCAGCCTGCTCTCCGGACACTGCTTTGTGCGTCACCTCCCCAGTCCTCCAGCACTGGTTCTCTGCCACGCTGCCTACTGCCCAAGGAGAGCTCGCAGCGCTGGGACTCAGCCATGGCTGCGCACTTCCCAAGGAGCTTTCAAAATTGTGAATGGCCGGCCAAAGGCATTTTTCAACAAAGGCTCCCAGGAGACGGAACAGGAGCCAGAGCTAAGAACCACGGCCTTAGAGGCTCTCTGAGGGCGGCAGTCTCATCCCCACAGCCTGACAGCCAGCTTGCTGCTTAGGGGGTCCTGGGCGCAATGAATGTCTTGGAAACAAATAACATTTTGGAATTCTGATCAATTCTTTCTTCTAGCCACAGGATAAGGAGCCATGATCCTACTGCTTGATTGATGAGGACTGATTTTAAGTTTCATTTCTTTGGGAGCCCAGGAAAAAGAGAATAAATCTATTTACAATCTTGACAAAATATCTGAGGCGGGCAGGATTATTCTTTCCTTTTTGCTTGAAAGAATAGCAGTGTTAGCTGTTTTCTTTTTAATGTAGTTTTAAAATTGAGATTTAATAAAAATAATCTTGCCCTGGCTGGTGGCGCAGTGGATAAGGCACCAGCCTGCAAACCTGGGGGTCGCTGGTTCGATTCCCAGCCAGGGCACATAACTACGTTGCAAGCCAGGTCTTCAGCCAGGTCTGTGGCTGGAGGCAGGTGGGGGGCAATCATACATGGATATTTCTCTCCCTCTCTGCCTCTCTTCCTTCCTCTCTCTCTGGAAATAATAAATAAAATCTTAAAAAAACAAAATAAAAATAATCTTTAAGCTTTAAACCATTAAGACTTCAGCTAGAATTTGAGCTTCATCATTTGCTGCTTGATTCTAAGTTTCGAGTTCTCCTTAGAATTAATCTCCCTTATCAGTAAAAGAGAAATAAACCTAAACCAGAGGACTACCTGCTGCAAGGATTACTCGCCAGAATTAAGTAAGTGTAAATCACTTCCTCCACTTTACCCACAGGTCTGACGACCGGAGGGCCGAGTGAACACATGGACCACTCGGAACCATAGGAATTAGCGAAAGTAACTGAACTGTCATCCCCGTTTCTGCAATAACGATCCTTGTAGGGGACTTTCCCCTCCTGTTGCACATGCCCAGTGAGTGACTAGCAAGGTCCAGACCAGTCAGTTTTAAAAGATCATTTCAAATTCTGCATCAGTGGCCCCAGTCATTAAGTGCTTTCTGAAAGGCCATCTTGGTGACACTAAACACTCTGCAATGGAACCCTGCAATCCCACACTTTGTCCAAGGGCGACTTTCCCGCTAACTCCCATGTCTCCGCTGGTTCACCATGTAGAAAATGGGCTGAGTGTTTTAAGGTTTCAGAGGAACAATAAAGCAAACAATTATTGTAAAATCTTCTGCCAGGGCAGAGCACAACTGAAAAGGTAAACCATAATAGGAAATACTTTCACACTTAATTTATTTCCGACAGGCTGAGTACCAAAAGTATTCCATCTCACGCCTTTGGACTTGAATTGATTTCTTCACTCTAGTAAAAGGCTCTGTCCTGAGACATGTTACAGACCTTTCAGTAATAGTTGTCCCCAAATGGTTAACAAACATAAATCTTATCCTTTTAATCACCAATTTAAAGTTGTTTATACTTACAAGTCTGTTTCTACTTCTAATACAAAACCGTGACAGAGCAGATGAAGATGAGGGAAAAGGAACACTGCCAGGCCTGTAGGGCACCAAGTGGGGACAAAATAAAGGGCAGGGAGGTGGGGAGACACCAGATGGCTTCTCTTTGACAAACTCTAGATAACTTACTCTCCGAGACAGCATCAACCTAAGACCAAGGTCCCTCTCGTGGCGTGGCCAGCGTTCCAACAGCAAATCTCTACTGAGGAGCTATATAGTGTGCTACTCACCTTGCCTACATGACCCCATTTATCTCAACAATAACCCCGAGAAGGAAATGCTTGTCACCCCCATTTTACAGCTGAGGGAACTCAGCCTCAGAGCAAGGTGCAGCAAACTGCTCCACGTTGTCACAGCTCGGCTTTGGCAGGGGAGGAAGTGAACATGGGTATCCTGAACCCTTCACACTCCGATGCCTCCTTTCTTCAATTGGAAAACTGTATGGGTCATGAGTTGTGTTGCAGGGTTACCTCTAAAGCCTGCAGCAGCTTTTTCGGCCTGCACTGAGGCGCTTTCACAGGGCATCCATGAAGAGATACAGACCAAATGTCTGGAGGATAGCCGCTGGGCCTGCAGAAGGACCCTGTTCTATCTGTCACTGCCTCTAAGGAGGAGCTGTCACACCAGAAAATGCTTCTTTGATGGCTACTTTGAATCCTGACGGGGAACTTCCTACCTGCAAAAACAGATTCCATTGTCCAACTTCTGGACACCACCTTAGCTCAGGTAAAATCTGCCACATCAGCAAAAGGAACTGATTTTATCCTAAGGTACCTTTCGCAATTCTTTGGATCAGAGCTTGCTTGTACTTTCCTCTGAGATGCAAAAGTCAAGGGGAAACAGATGTTTGGTTTTAATTTCTAATTCGGATTCAGACTTTTTTAGAATCAAGTTAATTAAACAACTAGTAATAAACACTTATTTGCATATCACTGTTTTCAAGCTGTATGGAGAGTACAAAAAAAGAAGAAGAAGGAAGAAGAGGAAGAAAATGAAGCCTATTCTCCAGAAGTTCTGAACCTAGTGAGGAACACACATATATATAGTACTGACCAGGGAAATAGGAAAAATGGGGTTGCTTCTGTGATACCGGCCTTGAAGGGAAAGGAAGTTGAGGCTAACAGGAAGATGTCAACAGGTACATATGAGAGCGTTACTCCAAGCTGAGATCGCATCTTCAAGCATAGGCCAGTAGGTGAGGCTGAATACGCCAGACCCATGACCGTAAGACTAACATGGAGGGATCATGGCCAGGTGGAGGGAGGGTGGGCAGGTGGAGGGAGGAGGGGGAAGAAGGATGTGAGCAGCAGGAAGTGACAGGAGGTGAGAGCCAAATTTTGTAAGCAAATCAAAGAAAAGTAGTAAATGTGTATCAAATCGCTTGCTAAAAAGTATAAAGGATTAAAAACAAAAAGGACCTTGGAGATACAGAGCTCTATTTTATGAAATACTTGGCTTTCCTCTGTTTAAAACTTATAAAGTGGCATCTAAAGAGGTGAACACTTTCTCTGAAACCTAAGAAAAGAAAAACTTGGACAGCCTGTCTGTCCTTTCCTCCTTTTGTCTTTGGATGTGGTTAACAACAGGTCTAATCAAGATGATAGGCGTGGTTTCTGAGGTTAGTTTTCAAGGTGGAAGCATAAGCTGCAACACAGACATCACCAAGCATGATGAAACATTCACTTTGCTAACAAGCATGTCGCACTTTTTATTTCACCGTCCATTGGTGAAAGCCAGCACTCAGCCAGGAAGGAAAACACATTGTTCTATTTGCTTCAATTATTGGATTATTTTTAAAATCTCGGGTTCCAGAGCCACACTGCACACACCTGGCAGACTCAGCCCTGACTGCGAATACCCCCCAGCCACTCGCTTTCTCTCTGAGCCCTAGCCTCTTCCTCCTTGAATTTGGGTAACAGCGGAGGGCCATGCTCCTTGTTACACAATCTGCAAGTGTGTCCTGGCCTGCCACCCCTGCTTCGCTCGCCCTAGAAAGCTTGCCGGTAGGTTGGGGCGCGTGACGGAACATCCCACAGCCACCCTGCCCAGGGCACGTGACAAAACAGATCTGCTTTCAAATATCAACACTGGGAGAATGTTTCAGCCCCTCGGGCTCTCAGCCAGGCCAGGTGCACACGCGGATCACATGGCGGCTCACATGAAACTTTAATTGTCAGCAGCTCCCTGGCGGTGGCTACACCTCCCACCCAGCGTTGCACTGGGTGTCTGGAATCATTCTCAGATTTGCTAATTTTCCGCCTGTGAAAGCTTCTGTTCACAAGAGTTGGCCCTTTCCGTTTAATTACCAATATCAAAATTCAAACACATTCTTTTATGGAGCAGGGCGTGAGACTAAGAAACAGAAGTAAAAGTCATGGGCACGCTTGCTAGAGGGGAGACAATACCAGAAGCTCCAATGAAAGCCCCCATCCAGGACTCGACACCCAACTTTCAACACTCCCTGGGAAGGGACCTTGGACATGGAGGAGCGATGCAACTCCAGGCCTGTGAGTAATGCACTCTGCCCTGACCTGTTTTGCGGGGTGCTGAGTCGCTCCTCAGAGCCAGTGACTGGGCCAGGGAGGAGGACCAGCCTGGAGAGGAGGAGTATTTCACAGCAGCTGAGGGGTGCCCAAGGGTTTTCCCCCTGTTCCTGCTCCCAGAGGGAACACCAGGTCTCCGCTTCCGCCTCTGCAGGTTCAGGGAAGAGGATATTGAACTTGCTTTATTTTGGTTCTGTGCAGGCACCTTGAGTTTGGTTCCTTTTTCAGTTAATATAACGTCTTCTTCAAAAAAAAAAAAAAAACAAAAAACGCAAGTGTTGCAGGTTGAGTTAAACAGGCGGTGTGAAAGCACTGGTGCACTTCTGGTTCCTCATCCGCCCGCGTGGGGCAGAGTCAGCAAGCAGCAAGGACTTCGTGATCACGCCAACATCACAGATGGGCAGGCGCTTTGCAAGGTCTCACTTAACGAAGCAACAATTCCCATTGCACGAAAAATGGTCATTCAATGCCAGCTCCAGGATACCATCGAAGCATCTGCTTCCATCCCGGAGGGGGATGGGGGCGGAGGGGGGGCTGCCCATCCTCCGACATGGCCCGGTCCCACTCGGAATCAAGCCAAACTGCGACGACGGGTTCTTCTTGCCCTGTCCCGTCTTTATTGGGGCACATCCATCTCGTGGAAGGGACCCAAACTTCGGTGTGAGAAGGAAGAGGGTCCTGGCGCAGGAGGGCGGACCCTCCAGAGAAGCAGGGGTTACTCGGGATCTGGTTCCCCGCTGTCAATCAATCAGGATTTACTGAACCTTTACCACGTCCAAAGTACAGCTTGCTGTTTCCAATTTCTTCTTTAAACCCAAATGCGCCCCCCGTTTCCCCCGCGTCCCCGCGCCCGGCCCCCAGCGGGAGCGGCGGGCCCCGGCTGAGCAGTGGGGCTCTCAGCTCCGCGACCGCGTCGCCGCCCCTCTGAAGCCCGGGGGCCTCGGGCTCCCGACCCGCGACCGAAAGCGCGCCCCGTAAATCCACCGACAGGAGCGCCGCCCGCGCTCGCGCCGCGCACCGCAGGGGACGCCCTGCGACCGGGAAAAGTCACCCTCCTGCCCGGGGAGGCCCCCACGGCTCGCGCCCCGGTACCCGCCGGCGGCGGACCTACCTCCCTCTCCGTCAGGTTCTTGTCGGGCCCCAGCAGGTAGGGGGTCAGGAAGGGCTCGGACGGCCTGAGGCTGGCGAAGAAGCCGTAGGCGCAGAGCAGCGAGGTGGGCAGGAACCAGCCCTCGCGGGGCCCGCGAGCCGTGCGCAGGAGCACGGTGGCCGCCGCCGCCGCCGCCCGCCGGGACACCGGGCCGGGCACATCCATCCGGGGCGAGCGGGGCGGGACCCGGCCCGGCCCCTTTCTTCTCCCTTCTCCTCCTCCAACTGCAGTGAGGTCCAGAGGAGGCCCCGGCGCCGCCACCTGTCACCGCGAGCCGCACACCGGCCTGCCCTGCGCCGAGCGCCTCCCCGGCTCCGCGCCGGGAGCGCCGGAAGAAAAGGCCCGCCCCCACCACAGCCTCCAGGCAGGCAGCCAATCACAGGCCACGTCGGGATGGGCTTCTCTCGCATTGGCCGGCGGGGCACGCCCGGCCGCTGACGTCGCCGGCGGAGACTCAGAGGACGAGTGGAGGACTCTGTCGGTGCGCCGCGTGGGGCAGGCGGCACGCGGGGTCTACGACCGCCGTTGGCTCGCGGAGGGGGCGGCCTCGCCCGCGTCCCTGTTACCCACTCCCGTGTGAGGCGGGCGCCGCGTGGGGCACCCCCCGCCGGAAGTGAGGCGCCCCGCCGCGCGGGCTCCGTCAGGGTCTCTGCCCGGGGTCCTTCGGACTCCCTGCCGGGGGCTTGGCGGGCGAGGCCCGACCGGTTGACTTCGGGGCGGGGATGGCGGCGCGGGATCCCCGAGCGGCTGCCGAGAGAAACCCCCACCCCCACCCCGAGGGAAAAACGGGACGTAAAATACCGTGACCAGAACCAGCCCGCTCGCCACGTCACCGCAGGACCTTAACGCGGGGGTCGTGGTGGGGGGGGGGAGTTCGTGAAAGGAATTTTAGCGCCAGGTCGTTGTCACGTTTCAAAAGCGGTGACAGAGGCAGCACGTTTAACTGAAGGCTAGAGCCTGCGTTTAAAAGGCACATTTGAATCCGTAAAGCAATCGTGAAATAGTGCCTTTCTGTTTATTAAAAAAGAGAGACAGAGAGAGAGACTTGGCCTCCTTCCCAAGGGCGAAGCATGGCCAGAAGCCCCAGTTCTGCGTCTCAGTGAGCCTGTCTCCTCCTCGGTCCGCCCTGGCGGACCCAGCGGAGGCTCTTCCGCAGTTTCCTCGCCTCGGGATTTGCAGAACAGCAGACCCCGCCGCAAAGCTCGCGGAAATCGTCCTGGAACTCTTTGGTGTGCTTTCCTGTCGGCCACGGCCCAGCTACCTCGATCTTTCTTCTGCAAATGACACTTTTTGCAGAAAGGCTCCTTTCTGCAATCGGTCACCCAAAAGGAGGCTCGGGGAGGGAGCAGGACCCGTAGACGCGAAGCCGTGTTGCTAAGGCTGCCCAGGGGATCTAAGGAAAAGCGATTGTTGGCCTTGGTATCTGTCCGCGACCTCAGAGCGTGGTCTAGGAAGCCGAGGTCCTCAAGGTCAAGCTACTTTCCTGATAATAATACAAAGACTTACCTTCTCCACTCTAGAGGCCACGTGAGGTGTGGTGGAGGTACCGCTGGAGCCTCGGAGAAGGCTTGCTTGCGTATGTGAGCGTTTAAAAGCAGGCAGACTTGATTTCTAACATGGCACGTATCCATAGACAGGACCCACAAAACACCACCTCTTCGGGGTCCTCAACACAAGGCGTCTTACAAAGTGAGAATTTGTAGGGTACAAAACGCAATTATGGAGGCTGGTGGTCAGGACTGCAGAGGGAACACCAGCCGGCCTCTAGGCAATTGCTTTGAGGCCAATTGCTTTGCATTTACCATCGTTGTTTTAGGACATTAGAAGAAAGAAAAAGGAAAACCAGGAGAGGCCTCAGAAAGAGGAGGCGACAGACTTACTGTCCCTGGCCTGGGGCTTGCAGACCTCCAATCTCCTTTGCAATGTTGGGCATTATTAACCAACCATTGCTCTTGAACTGGGCAGAAACTATGTTTTATTGTTTTCCTCTAAGAGGTCAAGGGACCCAGAATTCTAAAGCATGACCCTTGCCCTTGTTTGATCCCCAGGGCTTTGTGTGTGGGGTGCACCCAGTTGGAAGAGATAATACAACTGTGACAGTGACATAAGAGGGCCAAAGTGAGACTATCTAGCCAGGCTCGCGCCTCACACCAGCCCTTGAAAAGTGGTGAATCTGCTTCTGCTGGTAGCATTAGTGGACGTTAGAGATGTTTGCAGAAAAACCGTGCTGTGTGCTGGAGGGGGCTATGTCCAAGGACAGGGGCACCTGGTAGCGGTGGAGATGGACTCTTGGCCAATGGGCAGCGAGGAATTGGGAACTCCAGTCCTACGGTCACAAGGATCCGAATTTGCTAACAACCTAAGGGAGTTTGGCAGTGGATTCTTGCTCAGTGCTCCCGGGTGAGAAGACCCCAACCCCGCCACCACCTTGATTTCTGCTGTTGGAAGCTCTGAGTAAAGAAGCCACTGAGCCCAGCTCGATTTCTGATCTACAGAACCGTGAGTGAAGTTGTAGTTTTCATTTTTTATGGCGTTAAGTTTCTGGTAACTTATGCAGCAGTAGGAGGCCAACAGAGGTAAATAGATTATATTTTACAAATTGAGGTAATATTGACATGAATAGGATATGATGCATTCAATGCAGTTAAGTGTACAGTGCGTTAGGAGTGCAGCCATCACCTCTGTCCCGTTGTAAGACATTTACCACCCCAAAAGGAAACTCGTACCTGTTACGCAATCACTCCCCATGGCCCCCTTTCCCTGGTCCCTGGAAAACACTGATATGCATTCTCTATGGATTTACCTGTTTTGGATAGTTCAGACAAATGGAATCATACAACATGTGACCTTTTGTGTCTTGCTTCTGTGGTGTAGCATAACATTTTCAGGGTTCATTGACGTAGTATGTATCAGTCCTTCATTGCTTTTTATGACTGCAGAATATTCCATTTTATTTATGTAATGCATTTCATTTCCTCTTTCATCCATTGATGGACATTCGCATTGTTTCTACGTGTTGACTATTGTGAATAGTGCTGCTGTGAACATTTGCGTGCAAGTGTTTCTTGGGATACCCGTTTTCAATTCTTTGTGGTATATGGAAGTGGAATTGCCGGATCACTATAATTCTATGTTTAAATATTTGAGGAACAGTCAAGCTGTTTTCCACATACCCTGCACCTTTAAAAAATATATTTTATTTATTTTTAGAGAGAGGGGAAGGGAGGAAGAAAGAGGGAAAGAAACATCCATGTGTGGTTTCCTCTTTCATACCCCCATTTGGGGACCTGACCCACAACCCAGGCATGTGCCCTCACTCGGAATTGAACTGGTGACCCTTTGGTTCACAGGCTGGTGCTCACTCCACTGAGCCACACCAGTGAGGGCGGCCCTGCACCTTTAACGTATCAGGGTTCCAATTTCTCTGCATCCTTGCCAGGACATATTTTCCTTTGATTTTTTTTAAAGGTCCATTCTTAGGAGTGTAAAGTGGTATTTCATTGTGGTTTTGATTTGTATTTACTAATGATTGATGACATGGAGCATCTTTTCATGTATTTGTTAATCATTTTCCTATCTTTGGAGAAATGTCTCTAAGTCTTAATTAATTTTAATTGGATCATATGGCAATTTGATTTTTAATTTAAAAATATGTGTTTTTTAATTTTAGAGAGAGAGAGAAGGAGACATTTCTCTCTCAATGTGAGAGAGAAATATCAATTGGTTGTGTCTCATGTGCACCCAGGAATTAAACCCACCACCTTTTGGTGTACAGGACGATGCTCCAACAAACTGAGCCACGCTGGCCAGTGATAACTATTTTTTTTTTTTTTTGAGGAATCTTCATACTATTTTCCATGGTGACTGAACTAATTTACAATTCACCAACAGTGTAAAGGGGTCCCCTTTCCCCACACCCTCACCAATGTTTGTTATTTGTTTATTTATTGATGATAGTCATTCTGACACATGAAATGATATCTCATTGTGGTTTTAATTTTCATCTGTCTGATGATTAGTGATGTTGAGTATCTTTTCATATGTCTGTTGACCGTCTTTATGTCCTCTTTGGGGACATGTCTATTTAGGTTCTTTGCCCATTTTTAAATTGGATTGTTTCTTTTTGTTGTTGTTATTTCTTTCCCTTTCAATATACCATGAAGATGTTCTCTTGGACAGCAGAATACTGAAGTGCATTTTGAATATATTTATTAGAACTTCTAGTCTTACTTTACAGGTATGATAGGTCTAAATAGATACTTTTCGTATAGGTGGAAACACTGAGGGACAGGGAATCTCAGTCCTTCAGAGTCACACTTGTTCCCTCACCATGAGTTTATCAAGAACCTATGGTCCAAGGCCTTGTTCTTGGTGCCACAGGAAAACAATAAGGCAGTCCCCAACCTCTGGACACTCATACGATGAATCAGTTGTAAATCAGTCACACCAGTCCTACTCCAGGCTGTGTCCCCTGAAATGCCCCTAACTTGATGACCTTTGTCACAAACAAAAGCAAGTTGTATCCTGACAATAATCAGAAACTCAATGACTAGTCAGTAAAAGGCCAGCTCAGATCACATGTGACCCTCCTCCCTATTTCTGAAATACTTGACCCAGAATTTTGTATGCAGTCATCAAGACTTCGCCCCACATGAGCTGTGTCATGGTGCGGCCCATCTAAACGGCTGCCTGTCCACCAGCCTACTCAGCTCGTGTGGGCTGGGAATGTGGGACCATGTAGGCAAGGCATTGCCACACCCCCAGGGCCTTTGGTAAGGAGCACTGAGGTTGCTCAGTACATATTTTGTGGAAGCCATCTGCGTCCTGCCTCTCCCCATCCTCTGCCGTCCTTGGACATCTAAGTTGGAATGCTGCGATCACTCACCAGCCTTAAAAAAATCCCATCCTGTGTGAACAGAACACCTTACAAGTGCAAACCTATTGTTAGTGATAATTCAGATATTGTTAAATAACCACTATCATCATTCTCTGATTTGCATTTATTTGATTAGAATTTTCTTGCCTCCAGTCTTCCTACCCCAGACTAATCTCCATAGAATGGGCAGAATAATTAATTCTCCGAAGCCAGAATATGACCCTTGTTTACTTACTTCTGATTGTTTAAGACTTTGGGTGCTTTCTGAATAAAGTCAAAACTTAATTCTGAATTTTGCTAACCCCTTTCATCTCAGCCTCCACTACTGGCCTGTACACTCCCTGTGATCAGCTACAGGGTGCCCACCAGTTTCTCCAGATGCTGCTCAGATATCTTAGCTCGTCCGTCACTGCAACCCTAGTCCAAGCCATCGCCACGTCTTCTCTGAGATGCACCAGGAGTCCCACACTTGTTTTTCTGACCTGAGCCTTTCTTCGCGGTGGTCTGCGAGCTTATCAGCCAAAGTGGTTTTCCGAATGCCTGAACCAAATAGCCGTTCTTCTGCTGCAACCCCCCCAGTGGCTTCCCGTTGTGTTTGGAATGAAATCTTCCATTTTTAGGGTGGCTTCTAAGGCCACCCTGCCTGGTGCCCTCCTCCACTGTGGTATGTCTCGGACCTCATCTCCTGTGACTCTCCGGCTTCCCACTCGGGGTCAGACACAGTGGCTTCCTCGGGCTCCTTGGAGGCACCACACAGCCAGCTCAGGCCTCTTGCACTTGCCGTTCCCGCTGCCTGGGCAGTTTTTCCTAGAAACTCGCATGCTGCCGTCCCTCACTGCTTGCAGGTTCCTGCCGCTTGGTCACCTTATCCTACTTAAAATAGCTCATTCCCTCATCCTGCCACCACCCTGTCCCTCTACCCTACTTTATACATCTGAGGGCTCATCCCCACTCGCTGTATTACGTAGTTTTTTATTGTACTATTATTTCCCCCAGAATGAGTACTAAGCTGAGATCCATAAAGGGGGTGACCTTGTTTTTGTTTGCTGCTCTAGAACACTGCCTGGCAACCGTCAGTGATGCCACCCACGCCCCAGGAGCCAACCCAAGGATAAAACTCACTGTAGTAGAACCTCGGGTTTTTCTGCAAATGACACATGACTTTGGATAAGGGGCTGCACCTTCCTCTCAGGTTCCTCTCACATGGGAATTGGGACTAGATGATCTCCTGGAGCCCTTCCAGCTATAAAGTTCCACCAGTTGACTCAGCTGGGAGTTTGCACCCAAGTGGCAAAAATAAAGTGAGCCTGGGAAAGGAATGCATTATGTCTCAACACCCATGACCTTGCAGGCTGAGGATGATGACAGTCTGACACCTGGCAGAGCCTGGCCCCAGGCCTCATTTGCTTTCCCGCTCCTGTGGATAGAACTGCCTTGCTCGTCCTCCCAGCACCAAGGCGGAAGAGAAGAGGGGAGCTGTGGGGACACCCCTCTAGTGGGGTTAATGCAGCTCGCGCGCCCGAGAAGGGCTTGCTCGGGAGACAGTCCAGCTGCCCGCTCCGCGCTGGTTCTCGTAGCGGGGCTCCTGGGTGCTTCTCTAGAACTAGAGTTCACGTGGCCCCGGCAGGGTGTCCTTCAGAAGTTCCCAGCAGGCTGTCTGGGAACAGACAGTCACTTGTGAGGCAGCATCCAGGGCTGAGGGTGGCAGGCGTGTCCTGTCTGTGACTCAGCCGAAGGGCCTGCTCGTCTCAGGCTGGCTACACAGAGTGGGCTTCACTGAGGCCAGACTGCTGAGCTGAGCCAGGGAGGGAGAGAATTTATTCTCCGATAGGCTTCTATCTTTTTAAAAAAAGAGAGCATGGAACATCTGAGAAAAAAATGTTTGAAGTCCTGTTTTCTAAAAGAATGTGGCCTCTTATGACAGCCTGCAAAAGCAGCAGTCATTTGCGAATGAATCATAAGTTGGGAAATCTCTGAATAAACTGAAGGGCGTGTGCTGATTGCTTTCATCTAATATTCCTCTGCGGCCACGCAACTGACCCAGGAATAGGTCAAGTGCTTTATGAGATTCCCACAGCCACAGTCAGGCCACATCTATTCAAATGTTTCTGAAGTGGCACTCCTCTCCCTCCCTCTGAACAGTGTGTGAACACAGACACGCATAGTCACATGCCTCAGTCAGTAAGGTATTCTCCTCGCGGTTTGGGGAGGTACTTTACCTTCCAATGGGAATCTAAGGGTTCAAACATTTTATGCAAAGGCTATCCAGGTACAAGAGATTAGTAGAGAAATGCTCTTCCCAGCTCTTAATATGAATACCAATTCAGAACCTCCTGTCTTAGCCCTCAGAACCTGAACTCCCACCAAGATGTTCAGCTTTCATCTCCTCCAAGTTCTAGGGCGAGGGGTCTTAGAAGGAATGCTCATAGTAGAGAGGACATTTTCAGTTCTTGGGGAGACGTTTGGGAGACATGAGTACTCAGGGCATGTGTACTTATGCCCGGGGTTCTGGTCACGCCCTTGCTGGTAAATAATTCCTGGTAGTTTTATACATGACGTCTCTCCCACTGACCATGGGCTTTTTGTGATCAGGATGTCATCTTTATCTTTATAGTCCGTGTGTTGACTCTCATATTTTGAGCATAGGAGTAGTACCAGGAACATTTGTTGGTACACACATTTCCCAGACCTCATGGGTTACGCTTGTACTTCTTTTTTTTCCTTATTGCTTATTAACAAGTCCAGGCATTCCTGGGGGATGTTATGGGTTTGGTTCCAGACCACTGTAAAATGTGAATATTGCAATAAAGTGAGTCAAGTGAGCTTTTGGTTTCTTGGTGTAGGTAAAAGTTAGGTTTGCACTTAATGTAGTCTATTAAGTGTGCAGTAGCATTACGTCCAAAAAACAAGGTAGGTACTTTATATTTTATGGCTAAAACATTCTCACCATTGGAGCCTTTAGTGAGTTGTGATCATTTTGCTGGTGGAGGGTCTTGCCGCTGACGGATGAGGGGGGTGATTGCTCAAGGCTGGGGCGGCGGGGCACATTTCTTAGAGACAACGCAGTGTGCCACATCGATTGACGGTTCCTGTCATGCGTGACCCTCTGGGGCCTGCAGTGCTGTTGGCCAGCACCTTCCCCCCAGGAGAACCTCCTTCCCAACTGGGGCCATCCTCTCAAACCCTGCCACTACTTTACCAGCCAAGTACGCATGCTTTGTTGCCATGAGAGTCATCTTTGTAGCATCTTTACCTGGAACGGACTCCATCTCGAGGAAGCACTTCTGCTGTTGCCGTTCACCGCTGAGAAGCTGCTGCCTGTCGGTTGAAGTGTGGTCACGAGATTGCAGCATTTAGTCACCTCTTCGGGCTCCACTTCTTCTAGTTCTTCTGTTATTTCCACCACATCTGCAGTGACTGCCTCGCCGGAAGTGGGAAACCCCGTGAAGCCCTCCATGAGGGTTGGGCTTAACCTTTTCCAAACTCCTGTTCGTGTTGATATTTTGAGGTCTTCTCATGAGTCATGAATGTTCTTGATGGCATTTAAAAAGGTGAGTCCTTTCCAGAAATTGTTCAATTTATTTTGCCCAGACCCGTCAGTGGCATCACTTGCAGTGGCAGCTGTGGCAGCTGTGGCCTGACCAAATGTATTTCTTGAATAATGAGACTTGAAAGTTGAAATGATTCTTTGATCCATGGGCTGCAGAATGGATGCTGTGTTAACAGGCATGAAAAGAACAATAACTTTGTCCTATGTCTCCATCAGAGCTTCTGGGAAACCAGGTGCATCGTCAATATTTTGAAAGGAATCTTTTTCTTCTGGGCAGTAGGTCTCAATGGTGGGATTAAAATATTCAGTAAACTGAAAAAAATATATTCGGTAAACGACGTTGTGCATGGAGATGCGGTCATTTGGGTTTTGTTGTCCATTGACGGAGCACAGGCAGGGTAGGTTTAGTATCATTCTTAAGGGCCCAAGGATTTTTAAAACAGTAAATGAACATTGACTTCACCTTAAAGTCACCAGCTGCATTTAGGCCCTAGCAGGTGAGTTGGCCTGGCCTTTCTTTTGAAGCTTTGAAGCTAGACTTTGACTTCTCCTTTCTAGCTAGTCCTAGGCGGCATCTTCTTCAAACCTAAGGCCCTTGTTAGGTGCAGCCACCCTCTTGGGGCACCTCAGCCAGATCTCTGAACAACTTGCTGCGGCTTCTGCTTTGACATTTGGTGCCTCGCCTTGCCCTTTTCTGTCATGGAGACACTTCTTTCCTTAAACCTCAGGAGCCAACCTCTGCTGGCTTCAGACCTTTCTCCTGTAGCTTCCTCACCTCCCAGCCTTCACACACTTGAGGAGAGTCAGGGCCTTGCTGTGGGTGGGGAGGGAGGCCCTGGGATGGGGAACTGAAAGTCCTGCCTGGGAGGCTTCCTTTCCCCTCGGGGAAGGGGGGCAGCCGGATGGAAACGCAGATGCACAGGCACCGGGTAGGAGTAATACTGCGAGCCTTCCTTGATGTTATCTGTCCCCCTGCGTGCTAGGAGGCTGGGCGTGTGCCGAGAAGAAGGGACAGGCTCTGCTATGGCTTCCGCAGGGAGCGGCTGGCAGCTCCGCCGCCTGCTTGCCTGCCAGCTACAGCTGGGCTGTGCAGTTGAGGAGCCAGCTTGGGGGTTTCTGGGGGCACGGGGGAGGACAGAAGGTCAGGGACAAGAGTAACATCCATGAACCATGGACGGGAAGGGGTCGGGGCAGGTGATGGGGCTGAGGCCTCTGTGGCGGGAGGAAGTTTAGGAGACCAGCCAGGACTTTCTGGCTGGTTGGGTTTAACATTCCACAGGTGGCCCTGTTCTGAGAGATGACAAGGTTCAGGTCACACTCGCGGGGGGTAGTCGGGTGCTGAAGTCCGTGGAATGCAAAAGGATCAGATAAGAGCGGGAACACAAAGACAGGCCTCCTAGCCGGAAAGGCACTGCCCATGCTGCTCTGAGCAGGGTTCCCCCACCCTTTGGGTGTGCAGCTGCTCCGGGGACACTGCCTCATCCAGCAGCAAAGCTGGTCGGCATGAAGCGCGTCCAGAATCGCACCCCTTTATGGCACCCTGTACCTGCTGTCCGCAGTCACCTTCAGACCATCCTTGCTCCCCAACGTCGCCAGTCCACACCCAGCAGCCAGGAAGATTCAAACTGTCCCTGTCTCCTCTGGCTTTCCCTGGCCCTGCCACTCACCATTGTCGACCTTCCTCCTTCCACAAATGCCATGTGCTTCCTCTGATTTATTTTTGCCTTGAGACCATGTCTGACACCAACGAGTCTTCATTATGGTTTATTGTTTGTGTCCTTCCAGGGCAGGTAAATGCAAGAGCAGGGATTTGTCCCCTTTGATCTCTGCAGTGCCTGGACAGGGCTGGCTTTTCATGAATTGGCTGAAGAGATTCATGCTCGTGGCTGTGCAGTGAAGTTTAATTGAATGCTTACCCAGAGAGACAAGGAGAGAGAGGCATGATGAAAAGGTCATGTTATTTGGAAAAAGGACAGAGGGGAAAATGAAGAAGAGAGCCCAAGAGAGGAAGAACTGAAATAACTGCTCATGTTTACCACAGTTCAAAGGCAGAGCCAGACCGAAGGTCAGAGAGAGAACATGAAAGGGTAGGATGAGGATTTAGGAAATTAGCCAGAAGCCTGGTACTGCCAGCGCGTCTTGGAGGAAAAGCCTGCAATTGAATTTAAATCCCTCCACACCCAGGCAAATAAAGCTTAAAAGAAACAGCAGAACGTCATCAGAAAGGGTGTTTTTAAAAGTGTAGTTTTAGGTTTAAATCAGACAACACTTGAAAAGAGGGCTAAGATGCATCTTCCAGGCAATAAAAAATAATACTTCAAAAGGAGTTCTCTGCATGTGAAAAAGGGGGGGAAACTTGCATCTTGTAAGCACTGCAGAAGGTCGAGTCAGTAAAGTGTTAGGGGAAAGGGTGTGCGATGCAGAGGAGAATGGGGAGATGTAGTTAAACATCAACCTGGTCTTACCTGCAAAGCTTTAATCTTGACAGAGGCCACCTTCCAAAAGCAAACACCTTGTTCAGGGAGCTCATAACATTATTTATGTTTCAAAATCCAGGCTATAGTCCAAACGATCTCAAATTCTTGGAGAAAGTGTTTGTTTAGAGTTCATTGCACATGGTGTTAACCTGACAGCAAACCATGAAATATTATGGGGCTAACTATTAAGAAGAATTTAATACACCATTGTGCAAACCCGACTATAGTAAGTAGAAGTTTGTAAATAAGTCTGTTAGTTTCTTAAGGGCTATGCATTTGTCAGGCACTTCTCTGCAGTACCTAAGCCCCTTTATTTATTCTTTTTTTTTCTTTTTTAATTATTATTATTATTTTTTAAAGATTTTATTTATTATTTCCAGAGAAGAAAGGAGGAGGCAGAGAGGGAGAGAGACATCAGTGTGTGATTGCCTTTCACGTGCCTCCAGCCACGGACCTGGCTGGAGACCTGGCTTGCAACCTGGTTATGTGCCCTGGCTGGGAATTGAACCAGCGACCTTTGGGTTCGCAGGCTGGCACCTTATCCACTGTGCCACCAGCCAGGGCTAAATTGGCTTTTCTTAGAGATCCTCACTGCGTTACACAGTGGCCCATTTTTGTAGACCTTTGGGAAGAATTTATTTTTCACTTCAGCATCAAAAAAGGTTATTCTTTTAAACTTTTTTGGGGGGCACATGCTCTTGTATAACTAATATGGTTTTTCTTTTTGCACTTGCTATTAAAAAGAAAAAGAAAAAAACTTCCAGCTAAACCCAGTCCACCCAGTAGCAGGTGACCAGCTCACTGGTGTGCATGTTCATGTCATCCTGTGTCTTCCTATTTATATCCCTACCTCTGGTTTTGCCTTCTCTCGGCTTCTAACATATGTTACCTGGTAGTATTTTATGTTTTCTTTTAAGCAGCCATTCATCTTTAGAGGGAATAAGCAAATGTATCCATTCATTCAAATGGCTATGAAGTTATGTTGTGTTCATTTTTACTAAGATCACGGTGCTTCCCAATTACTTTGCTACCTGAACAAGTATGAGAACCTTCGATGAGAACGTTAGCTGCTACTACAGGGCAGGGCAGAAATGAGTCTTTACAATAACCTGGCAAATACGAACCATACTTTCACCACCAGCCAATAGTTTTTAAAGACCTGTTTAGGGCTCTGCAGAGAAGTACAATCTTCACTATCCGTGCCGGTGATTCTACACAATTCCACCATCTCAAATGCTGACCACGCCTTTCAGTTTAGATCTTGGCACAACTTAATTTCCTCTCCCTGTTTCAGGACTCCTTAAACCAACTGGCAGCCAATTAATTTTTCTCACGGGATACATTTCTGCCTAATTCTGTTTTAAATGATCCAATTTGCCTGTGGATAATACACAGTAATTTCTGAGTCACTTTCTAGGACTGTGGACTCAGGATGCAATGTTAATATTTGCATCTGCTATTAAAACATTCTTCAGTCTGTACCCCTGAGAAAAGCATAATTAGGTCAGTGGAATTCACAGAAGAAAGTCCCTTCAAGTTGCTGAATTCTTTGCTTAGCCCTGCATCATTGAGCCTGATCTCCGTGTGACAAGTCCTGAGAACTTGGGCTCAGTATGCAGTTGAATCCGACCCTCCACCTACGTGGAGAAGGATGGGGTCACAGGTTGGAAATAGAGCAGCTGCAAAAATAATGATGGTCAACAATAAAATTAAAAAAATAATAATAATAATGATGGTTTCACAACGGTGTGGACATACTTAACACCACCGAACTGGACACTTATAAAACTTTCCATTTCCACCATTTTTGTTATATTTTCCCACAATTTTTAAAAAGTAACGAATGGTGTAAAACAAGGTGTTCAGCATAGCAGACATCAATAACAATTGTTTATAATAAACATCATAGTATTAATTTTATAGTATGTCACATTTACATTATCACTGTTATCAACAGCGTTACGATTAATAATAATCAATCCCTATATAGCGCTTACTATGTGCCAAGGACTACGTAAGCACTTGACATAGAAATTTGGCTTTTGTCGCTATTTCCTCAAGGCTACTCAGAAAATGAAAGTTTTCCATTACCTGTCACTCTGTACACACGGTTGCCAGATTCCAGACTTTGAGAAAGCCTCTTTACTCAGCAAGGAAGAACAGGGAGAGAGGGCAGCTGAGGTAAATAGAACAGGTAAACCCATTACCGAATTTCTTGCCAAACAAAAACCAAAAAGTGGTGAGTGTCTGAAATCCTCTATCTGTACGTGATAGCGTAACGCATGAGTGTGTGATGGATTGGAGATGGCTCGGGGATGGGTAGTGGGAAAGCAAAACTAGATAGATCACGTTAGCACCAAAATCTTATCCTCTAGATATTCCCCTGCGATTTTCTCATCTTGCAATCAGTCAATTCCCTGCGTGTGATGCACTTTCACCTGCTTTGTCCCTACCCTGTTGCCATTCCCTCCGATCGGCACACCTACCTCTCGCCCCGGGGAGTCAGAATCCTGCCCAATGTGGCACCAAAACAGCACCTGCAGTGACCTGCCTCTAATCTGGTCACTGTCCACCATTCACAGTTTGCAGAACAGGGATATGTTTTGTTGTGTGTATTTCTCTTATCTCCAGACTGTCAGGTCCTCCCACGTAGCTATTGCTTTATTTCTTTTGACCTTGCAAAACACTGGATGATGGGCATGGTGCCGGGGGCGGGGGTGGAGGGAGGTCGGTGGGTCAACCTGTATCAGGTTGTGTACTGAGGGAGTAGGAAGAAGGGGTGGGCATGTCGGGGAAAGCTCTCAGGGTCCTGAGTTTAAGTATAAAGCCTTACACTTCCCAAGCCTTTATTGACCTTTTTCCCAGCCCAGGTCTGTGGGTTCTGCACAGGTTGCCCCAAGTTTTGCCCAGTGTCTTCAAGGTCTGGGTCCAATCACCTTCTCCAAAAGCTTCCACAGTCTGACTCCATCCTACACGGGTCACTCCTTTGACTGACTCTTTACTACTTGCTACTCGGGGTAAAGTCTCCCCATAGCTGCGTTTGCTTCTTACGCTTGTCTTCTCTATCTGACGGAGCGGCAAGTGCTGGGAGAGCCAGAGCAGCTGGCTCTGTTTTATTTTCTTTGCGTATGCTCTCCCACAACGCCCATCACCGTGCTCAGCGCTGTAGGTAGAATAAGCTTCGTACGTATTAAAAAAATTAAGATGGGGGTCCATCTGGGGAAGTTAATATTATTAAGTTTTATTTCCATATACCAAATGCAAAATACTTTTTTATACTTTTTGGTGAGGACATTTCATACAGCTGAGGCAGATCCGATCTTAAACCTGTGTAATCTCTCCCCGCTCAGTACCAAGGTTTTCCTCGTCACCTGGACATTGGCAGTGTAAATGTCTTTCCACATACAGTCTTCCAGGAGGCCTGTGTCCTGCTTTCCCTGTCTCCGGACCACGAGACCATAACAACCTGGGGGAAGTAGGCATTCATAATTCTTTGTGAAATAACTCTCAATAAGGAAAAAAGGAAAATGGTAGCACGGAACTCTAATATTTTGAAGTATGTGTTAGGCCCACTGCCTTAGGGCGTGTGCCACTCAGATAGCCAGGTTCCACTGCCTGTGACTTGCTTCTTTTTGGTCCATCCAGAGGAGCACATGGTGGGACATTTCATGGTTCTTTGCAGGATCCAAGCTCCTTGCTTTAGACTTTTCCCCCTGAGTTTGTCCAAATGGTCCTGACCTCAAAATAAAGTGATTATTCAGTTACTCTAAAAGGTGTCACGATATTGTAATTTAACAACTTGGAAACACTCTGGAGAACTCATTCCTCTGACCCTTTTGCATTTGCGATCCACTCAGTGCCCCTGTTTTCCAGTTCTCGATAAGAATGATACAGCTGTTTGGCTCTTTTCTCAAGTCATGGTTGTACTGTGAGCCGTTTCATTCTTTTCCATAGCAACCAGTTATGACGTAACAAACAATGGAGTACGTTATGTCTGTGGAAGGTGTGCTACACAGCGAAAGTTGTAATTTCATCTAAATGACCTCACACGGAATAAAAGTGCATGTTTTTATTTAGAAGTAAGAGAGTTTTTCCTATTTCTATACAGACCAGCCATCATGCAAACACTTAGCCCCAAACAAGTACTTCTCAGGTCAATCAGTAGGTCTTACTCAGTAATATTCATGGTCTGGGGAGGATGACTCATCATCGTTGTCATTTCCATTTTTATGAAAGAGAAACCAGATGGAAGGAGAGGCTGGGAGTCTAATTACCTTGTTTCTGGTTTCAGCTCCAATGGGAACAAGCAGTTGCATCTGGCAGGTTGTTGAACCTCCACGGCCTTGTTAGCTTATATATTGGATAATGACGTTGGACCTCAGGCTCCGCTCTCATCCCTTCCCCTCCCTCGGGCGTGACCTGATCTTCTTGCTTGTATCACAGCTCAGCAGACCAGAAGAGACGCTGCCCGTTTCTGCAGTCGAGGGGCCGGGGCAAGCTACGTAATTTGTGGGGCCTATTGCAAGTTGCAAGTGTCTGACTCGCTGGTAAACATTAGTAAGGGGAACTTGAAGAGAGTGACCACAGAGCAGGAAATTAGCCAGGGGCCCCTGTAGCCAGCACAGCCACACTGGGGACAACAGCTCCAGTGCTGGCTTTGCAGACATTAGCTTCCCCTTAGGTGACCCTTGTTTGAAACAGTGCGCCGTGTAGCGTCAGCCAGGATGAAGCCAAGATTCCGTGCTCTGGGCTCCCTTGGTTATTTTGGTTCTGCCCTGTGGCTAATGATCCCTGATGCCGACCCATCTGTATTGTGTCATCGGTCCCAAGGAAGACAAGGTCAAGTTCACAAGGCCAATGGGACTACTGAAAATAGGCCTCCTGGTGTTTTTTCTTGTGGAGGGCCAGAAAATCATTGTCAGGTAGCTAAGACACTTACCATTTCATATGATAAGACTGTTTTTCTCTCCCCTGGCAAGAAACATTAGCCACTTAAAAATCTCATTTGTTTCCTTGACTCTTCAATCATTGTTTTTTTTAAAAGAAATATGTAGGACTGACAGCTACCCAGGTCCAGAAATGGTTTTAAAAAAGATCTCTTTTATTAATGTGTTTAGGGTTTAAAAGAACTATCATGAAACAGTTAAGTACATGAATATTACTTTACATAGCATGGCAGTCATTGTGAAAGATGAGCTATTTTCTTGGCCTTTGATATTTTCCCACTTATATTCAAAATAATGCAAAAATAATGGCCATCATCTCAATTAATGGTAGCAAAGAGTTACACTATGAAAGTTTCATATATAAAATTGTATTCTCTAATAGCGAGTTTAACATACCTATAAAATACAATGCCTGCCCATTTAAATGGTTTGAGATATCTTTAAGAGCCCTTCTGACTCTTTGAATATTCAATTCTAGTAAATATCACAGCCAAAGAGTTCCAGGCGAAGTGCGATACTTTGATTCCACATTTTTGGAATGATCCGGATAAACCTGGAAATGATTGGCGGGTTGAAAAAGTTCTTCACGTGTCCGTTGATATTATTATTTCCTTCAAAAATCTGAAAGCAAAAGATGAGAAAATCCTTAATGATGGTATAATCGGTGTAAAAATCTTACAGATAATTTTTAAGTTCTTTCCATTCAAACCAAGAGCATCAAAGAACACAGATGACATTGACACAGAGATGACCCTCAGTCAGTTATAAAATCACACTCCAGACAGGCTTCTTTAGGGATTTCACCTCACCAATGATCTTGAGCTGAATTAGGGGAAAATGAAATGTGATATGTATGGTGCCATGGGCCAGCTGCAAACCCATCTCTGTCCTCAGGCCCTTTGTAGCTGTTACTTCTATTTTTTTTTTTTTTTAAAGATCTTATTTAATATCTTTAGAGAGAGGGGAAGGGAAAGGGGGAGAGAGACATCCATGTATGGTTGCCTTTCACCTGCCTCCAGCTACAGAGCTGGCTGGAGACCTGGCTTGCAACCTGGTTATGTGCCCTGGCTGGGAATCGAACCAGTGACTTTTGGGTTCACAGACCAGAGGCTTGTCCCCTGTGCCACCAGCCAGGGCATTACTTCTATTTTCTGATTCTCAATTCCCCATTAATAAAATGGGAATAATAACACTTCACCTTATAGAAATTAGGATTTTAAAAAGTATGTAAACATATAAACAAATATCTAGTAAGTGCCAGATGGTGGCACCAATAAATGGTTAGCTATTACTCACATTTAAAATAAAATGCAACTGTGCATTTGTATTTTTCCTTTTCAGATGTACCTTCTGTCTTCAGCTAAACTGTGTCCCTCCCTCTCCGCATTATTTTGTATCCGCAGAAAGTTTCCTGAGATTTATGCACAGCAGAAACTAAATTACTATTTGTTTATGACAGTGATGCTTATCCTGCTATGAAAGTGTCCTGTTACAACGAGAAATAAACCAAACCAGAACTAAATCAAACCACAGAAACAGCCAACCTAGGGGTTGGTTATTTTACAGTCATGGGTGTTTGCTCAGTCATGAATAACAGGTATATCCAAGGCAATGATGATACAATATTATTTCACAGTGGAAGAATTTCTAGACCCATTGTGGACTTCCTGTTTGTGTCCTCCCAAAATTCATATAATAAAATTTGATATTTTATATCAGATAAGCGGATCGGTATGAGGAGGTGGGGCCTTTGGGAGGTAATTAGAATTCAATTAAATGGAATGATGGCACATAATAAAAAGGGGAGGAGGCGTGGAGCTCTCTGGGCATGCACTCAACCAGGAAGGCCCCGTGGGGACACCTAAGGATAAGGGCCCTTACCAGAACCAGCCACACTGGCTCCGAGCCAAGCCCCGCCTCCAGGAGTGAGGGTGGAGGTGTTTCCATCACCCAGTGTACGGCAGTTTGTACACTAGCCCAGCACCCGCTTTCTCAGTCGGAGAGAGTGACTGAGACCATCCCCGGAGTTCTGTTCTCAGCACCTCACAGGAGGGGCAGACAAAGCAGAAAGGCCCGTGCCTGGTCTCTGTCCCCAGGCCAGGCCCCTGCAGAGCTCGGATTGGGAGGGTCTACAGAGGTTTCCGGGCCAGGGCACATCTGTCAACTGCAAAGAGCTCTTTGCAAACATAAGGTACTGTTCTCAGCACAGCCGTTTCCTAACTCCTTTCCTTTTGCCAAGATACCGCCCTGTACCTTGTCTACCATGGAGGACTTCTCCCTGTAGGGTGTCCATTCCATTCCGTGGTCGCTGTAGTAGATGGAGTAGCTCTTCACGTACATTTCCGAGGTGAGAGACTTGCAACCCTGTGTTACAATCGCAGTTATCTTCTTGACCTTGAGCAGATCGATTTGTAACCACTGTTGTTTGTTGTTTGCCTGTGAAAGATAAGAGCACGTGGATGAGACAGATGTTGGAACCTTTGCTACTTTAGACCCAGTCACCCAGAAATGCACAGAGCTCAAAGGATTTCTTTTCTGTGTCATTAGGATTCCCTGTCTCCTTTTGTTTGTTGTTACAGCACATATGTTAACCTCTTCCACAGCATTTCACTCCTGGTACAATCATTATTTGGTTACTTCTTGGTATCCCTTCTTCAAGGAGAGGGGCTAACTTAGTTTTGTTTCTATGCACTTATCACAACACATAGCACACAGTCAGTGTTCATCAGATATTTGCTGAATAAACAAGTAAATGAAATTTTCTTGGGAAAAAATATTAAATTGATAAATTATCTATAAATGTTATTCTGGTTGGCAAGTTTGTTTAAAAATAGGATGATACTACTGATATTACTGAAGGGTTAGCTGAAAAAGAATTGGATAGTACCCTCTATTTATTTTAGAAAAGCCGCACTTTTCTTCCATTGCTAATGCCAAATAGGGGAAAATCACCCAATTTCTTCTCTTAAGATGTTTCAAATGCTTATGATATTTGAGAGACCTGGTAAATCCATAGCTAGGACTTGAATGGCGTAGTAATTGTCCTCTTTCTGGTGGAACAAACTGCCTAATCACAGGTTTGGTAATATTGGAGAAAGAGGCTCAGAAGGACCCATTGAGTTTTAGGGTAGTTGAGATGAATTTTCAACTTTGGGAGATTTATCATGCTCCGTAGACTCCTTCAGTTCTATGCAGTGATGAATATTGATATAGTTTCCCCAACATCACTCATATGTGCATGTCTGTAAATGTATATATGTATACATAATTATATGCCTTATGCATTTTTGAAGACAATTAATGGAATTAAAATTACTGTATGAGATAACTTTTTGTTAATTTTATAACACCCTCTAGTGGCATTTGGTGGGATCTTAGCTTGTGTCTTCAAATCAAGGTTGTACTAGTGATTCTGAATGTAGGGAGCTAGAAGAGTTTTCTAGGCATGCACTTTTCTTTTTCAGGCATGAAATGGGCAGAGACGCTTGCATCTGCCCCATGCCTGCATACCGTATGCCTTGGTTAGACTTTCTGCCTCTCCGGAGACCCTATGAAGACATTGCATGCTCATAGGTTAAGTGAAACAAGTGATGCTGACCTAAAATCCCAGACTTGAAATGGCAGCATTAAAAATCAGCATTTTATCTTTGGAACCTTTATTACTTCACAAAGACTAGGAGCAAATGACGTACGGAGCCATTTTTTAAAGGCTGCCAAGTGGAGGGTGGGTGACACAGTGTCACCATGACCAGGACTGAAGGGTTAGCTGGGCAACACCTGACCTCCATTCTCTCTGGAACTTTTTATTTCCTTTTTAAGTTCATATAAATATGATGTGATGTAATGTTACTACTTTTATTACTTTAACTTTTGGGGTCTCACGGGGTGTTTGGGTTGCTTCCAATGGTGGAAGGAGCGCTGGCCTGTTTATTGGGACAATGGGACTTCTAATTCTGCTACAGCCTAAACTAAAATTATTTAACCTCCTTTGTGTTGAGACTGAAAAGGAAAGTCTGGGTCAGATGCTTGTAGAATCGCTTGCTGTTCTAACATCCTGGATTTTCTTAAAGTCCAGAAATGAGTTCTAGGCATAAACATTGGTTCCCCAAACTATCTGTAGGGGTCCCAGGTCCTCTATTTTCTCCACTAGTACCACTGGTAACCGAATGTAAGGTTAGGAGGTGGACGTCTATAGAGCCCAGGGAACTGGAGTATGGGTCCCTTAAGGGAGGGAGTCAGGAGGATAGAAAATAGAACTTGGGTTACATTGGTTGACAGGATTGTTCTTATTTCTGATATTATTCTTATTTCTCGGGTCAGTTGAAGAGTGCAGTAAAAATGAGTCAGTTATTAAGAGCTACCCTAAACATGTCACCTGAATTACTCAATGGACTAATATCAGGAGCACTATAAGTCTCTAGAAGATCTTTCTTCAACTTAGATCACTGTTTTATAACCCTGGTTTTGCAGCATTTTACTGTTATCTAAAGCCGCCAGTTATCTAAAGGAATGTCACAAAGTTCTCCAAAAAGTGGAAGCAAAAAAATTAAAATGGCACTCCTGAGAAAATGAAAAATACTGCTAGATTGTGGGGTGGGTGGAAGGAAGAGAAAATGTTGCAAATCGAAATCATTTATCACTAATGTAAATTGTCTGGAAGGGGATCTGCAAACTACAGCTCAAGGGCCAAATCTGGCCTGCTGCCTGTTGTCGTAAATAAAGTTTTATTGGAACACAGCCATGAGCATTCCTTTTGATAATTTTATGGCTGCTTTCCTGTTACAATGACAGAGATGAGTAGTTGTGACAGGAAATGCATGGCTCACAAAGCCTAAAATATCCATTACCTGGCCCTTTGCCCATCCCTGGTCTGAATGAAGATTAGATAAAGAGCTGCAGAGATGATAAGTAACTTCTTTGGGAGCCGGAGTTAATGCTATTGCTCTCAGGTTGGCAGCTCCCCTAGGTTCTTAGACCCTGGATCAGAACCTGCAGGGACAGGGGATTGTCTGGCTCCCCAGCCCCCCCATGTTCCCTTTAGGAGGTCTTTGTCCTCTGCTGGCAGCGGGGGCTCACAGAGGGTGACTCACCTTTGCTTGCCAGGCGTTCACCCGGCCCTGGGCATTCAGACGGGCCCGGAAGGGTTCCCAGTAATCGCCCCACCAAGACTTTTTAAATGAGGAAGCTGTGATTTGCATGTTTTCTATCTTTCCACTTTCCATCCCCAGCGGCATGGAGCATCCTGTTGAGGGGAAAGAAGTGGGATTAATTCGCACCCCGCCACTCCGTGCAGGGCGTTTTGTGCGCGGAGACCCGGGTACTGCCACTGCTGGGCACCGCCAGCAGCCCTCACCACAGTCGGGGGTTCACGTCCTCGTGCCCGGACCCATTTCCGGGCTTCACGTGAACTCCTGTCCAAGGCCCCCAATTATCTCCAGTTTACAAAGGAGAAAGCGCAGCCGGAAGGAGCAGCTCGCCTAACGCAACACTGCTCAAGGAATCAGAAACTAAATCTGGCCCAAGCAGTCGGACCCCAAGACCTCTAAGTTCATTCCCCCTTCGGAGACTTGTGGAGCCTTAGGATTTGGCTTAGAGGTGGACAGCACTCCTGCCTATGTATGTAAAAGCGACCTGTTTCTTCTCCTCACAAAAGCTAAAAAGAAGATGAAGTGGCTCCTTGATGGTCACATTCAGTAATTTTATTTTCAACCCTTTGAGGGTGATTCATGTTACGTAGCCTTTAGAGTTCTGCCAGGGTGTGAAGTTAAACGTCACAGGCGGCAAGGCTGATCTGGGAGTCTAAGAACCTAGCCAGCGAGGGAGCCCGTCCACTGACCATCACCGTCTTCCTGGTGACACATGGTTCTTGGTAGTGAGTCATGCAGGTGTTTTCTGGAAGTGACTATTTTACTTGCTTCAGGAAAAAAATAATGGCTTGCCCTGCCGGGTAGCTCAGTTGGTAAGAGCATCCTCCTGGTACACCAGGGTTGCAGGCATGATCCCCGGCCAGGGCATGTGCAAGAATTCACCAATGACGTGTAAGTAAGTGCAACAGCAAACCAGTGTCTCCCTTTTTCTCACTCTCACTCTCCTTCTCTAAAAATCAGTTCCGAAAGGCAATAGAGTTAAATGTCCCATCTTATGCAGCTTGACTCTATCAGCTGAGCAGACTACCACTTACATCATACACCATGTAGAAAGGGAAGAACAATGGCTTACAGAGCTGTCTCAAGGAGCGCTCCTGCCTGTACAGTATCGGTATCTCTCATGACCGTCAACAGTGCCATTATCTGCCTTGATAAGAAACTGACTCCCAGGTTCAGCTACATTCCCCGCCAGGAGCTGCGCCCCGCCCTGCACCAGCAGGTGTGTCTCAGCAGGTCGCAGGTGTGTCTGCACACTGGTCCGCCTCTCTTAGTCACGGGCAGCCAGGCAAGGTCCGGGGCAGCCGAGCCCTGGGTCAGCTCCTGTGTCCTTCTGCCCCAGACCCCTGGACAGGTGCTATTTTCTACATTTGCTTTGCAGCGACAAGTTTTGGAAAGCACTGCTTTAAAGGTCAGAGAAGAATAGTTGTTAAGACTCTTAAACACCTCTGTTACGTGCCGGAGAACTTTATTATGGCCACTAATGGTTGCCGGGATCTGTTTATACCACAGGTCACCTCACATCCCCTGAAAAATGGCAGCTTATGTAGAAAAGGTTTGGGCACCGGCACAGGGTGCAACCTAGAATAGGGAGTATGGTCGAGGCTTCAGGAAGCAGGAAGCAGGCTTGGATTTCAGGACATTCATCGAGTTCTAAGAGTGCTCGGAGTGTTGCCGGGCACTTTTTTACATGACAGTCTGAATGACCTGGAGGACTTTGCACCCCAGTTGTATTGAAAATGGGCTGACAGAGGTCATTCACCACTAGGTTCCTTCCTTGGAGTGTCCAGGCAGAGTCCATAGCATCCAGGTGCTGCTAGAACCTGTGTCCTTCCAAGTCACCATGAGCGTTTACAGGATTGGAACCTCTGCTTCCCAAAAGATTTTTTTTAGAAGCCTAAGTGATTGAAAAGAGCTAAAAATTATTCCCCTTCTCCCATACCTCCCAAAACACACTCTGTGAGTGGCAGCAAGAGAGTAGGGGGTGTTGGCTTCTTACCGTTAATCTCGCAGCCTTGCAGCTCCAGTCGCAGGGCAGGTTTGTTGAAGGATCTAGTTGGATAGATCCTAACATATCTCGCCATGATTGGTGGGTCAAGCTGATTTTCTTTTACCGTGGAGGCATCTGAATTGCCATCAAAATACTAGAGGAAAGGGGAAAAGCTTAGTTATATAAAAATTCTCTATACATGGTGTTATAGTAAAAGTTTGGTCTAATTGAATATTGTGATTTGAAGTTTCCATGTGACCAGAACCAAATCAACTTGGTCTTGAAAAATATTTGGGGTAATTCCAGTTTAGGAATATGGTATAGGTGTACTTTGTCCTGTTCCTCTGGTTAAGTACGGCTAAAATGCAGAGCACTCTGGAAGGTGAACGGAAGCAGGCAGACTGGTTAGAGTCCTAGGACCCAAGAAACAACAGGTCACGGGCTCCCCCGGTTTTCCTTCTGCCCCATTGATCCCAGACTTGGAGGAGAAGAAGCCAACAACCAGGAAACACCCGTGGGACCGGACAAAAACAGCCTCAGCAAAAACCTGCTTTCTCTAGCCTCAGAATCAAGAAAGGATGGTCCAGCAAGACAGAAGAGTTTTAGGCAATAGTCACTCTACTGCAAGCTAACCTCCACAGAGGCAACCACGGCCCCACCCACCCAGACACAGCAAGGGCCAACGTGGAGTCTTGACTTCCACGGTGGTCGTGAGAATGCAGTGAGGCTCCTCAGCACCTTCCTTGGGGCTGTGTCAGTGGAGGCCAGCGAGGACCTAGGACCTTCCTCCTCGAAGCTGCTAATAAGGCTCCCACCACCACACTGTCAGGGGACAGCATGTCCTCCCCACTAGCACCAAAGAGGAGTAGTCCCTCCTGGGTGAGGGGGGACCTGGACTTCGACCATTTGGCAGCAAGAAGGCTGTGCCTGTCCTGTTCCCCTGCTAGAAAAGTGTCAGATCCAGCTGAGACAGAAGATAAGAACAGACTAAGTGACTAAGTAAGGAAGATAGAAAACAGAAAAGCAGTAGATAAAAGCAATGAAGCAAAGAGCCAGTTCTTTGAAAAGATCAAAACGTTTGGCAAATCTCTAACAAGACTAGCAAAGTAAAAAAAGGAGGATCAGACATGAAATAGGTGATATCACTATAGGCCTGGCGGACATCAGAAGGATGATAAGGGGAAAAATACAAACAACTCTGGGCATAAACTTAACAACTTAGAGAAAATAGGTCAGCTTATTGAAAAAGCACTCACCATCCCAACTCACCCAATAGAAAACAGATCATTTGGAAAACCTGTAACTGCTAGAGAAATGGACTTTGTGATTTAAAAACCCCTGGAAGAGCAATCTCCAGGTCCACACTGGCGAATTCTACCAAAAGTTCAAGGAATTAACACCAATTCTTGCCAATCTCTTCCACAAAACAGAATAAAAGAGCATGCTTCCCAATTTACTTTTTGAAGCTAGTATTATTCTGATATCAAAACCAGAAAAGATAGTACAAAAAATTACATACTAGTATCCCTCGTGAATGTGGATATAATGCTCTTTCAGCTGTGAATTCTAACTGAAATCTATGTTCTCTCTCCAATGCTGATTAGTAAGAGCCATCATTCAAGATTTTTCTGACCTATCCTAAGGTATAACACAAATGATTATTACTAGAAATAGCTAAGTGATAACACAGAAAATTAGTTACACATAATGTAGAAAAGTAGAATCAAGAAAGTTAATAAAATCAAAACTCTTGGTGGCATATTTTTAGCATGAGCTTCTTTTTTTTTTTAATTTAGCATGAGCTTCTTAAGGCACAAGACCAGATAGTCTACTGTGCTGTACACCATCTGCTGATCCTAAATGTCTGGGTATTTAATTGGATGATGAAGTGATTTTTTAAAACTTCTGGGGAGTGTTCAGATTTCATTAGTCAGACTTATCTCTTTCATTCGTAATATACAGACCCATCATTTTATCATCTTCCTCCATAAAGCCCTAAGAAAACCCTGCCTATTCCCAATGCCCAGAAAAGCAGTCTTTGTACCAAAAGAAAGAGCCATGGACACAGTCACAGTAACCAGACGGCAAGACTGGGGACTCAGAAAGACAAAGTGTACACGGACCATCACGTTCTTCGTGCTGTTTCCTTTGAAAACCTGCCAGTTGATCTGGTCGGAGCTGTAAACCACACGGAACTCGGTGGTGTAGTAGGACTTCAGGTAGTGCTTGGCCCCTTGGGACTGGATCCCTGTGAGCAGGACTTCCCTCTGCATGTCCACCTGCGGCAGAGCAGAGCCATTGAACACAACTGTCCCTGGCAACAAGTCACATGCTGCCTCAATTCATCGGGCAGCCAGCTTTCTTCAGAACCAAGAGCCAGCTCCTCAGGTCTTAGCAGACTCGTAAACTGGCTAGATGCAAGTCGTCTTTGAGCTCAGAGGACCTGCTCCTGAGTCCTAGCTCAGCCACTCAGGAGCTGCTTGTGATGGGGGAAGTAAGTTAATCCTGCTGTCTTGGTTTTTTCATCTGTAAAATGGGATGTTACTAGAACCAACCTCATAGGGTTCAGTTTAAGAATGAACTTATGTACTTAAAATAATGCCAAACACCTAGTAATTGCTATTTCCCCTAACAGCTTTGCAAAAACAAGAAGAAATTATTGAAGTAGTGTCACTTTTTTTTTTTTATTCCAGTAGCAGTAAATATTATCAGATTAATACATCATACCTGGATCCAAGGTTTAAAGTCAAGTTGTGACATTTTTTCTGTCATCCAAGCATTATATGATCCACCATTGTTTAATCTTGCTAATTTAGGCTCCCAATTACCTAAATCCAAAGGAAGAAAAGCACTTGTTACGAATTTTTAAAAATACGTAAAATTAGTAACTTCTCAGGTGAGCTCAGGTGTATGCAGGGGGATACCAGGTCCCTAGAGGACCTGCCTTTGCAGTTAGAAGACCAGGCAGGTGGGACAGGCTTCTGCTCCTGACTTAGTCCTTGATGACGGAATCTTGGCTTCAGGTCTGTGCTAGGTCAGCTGCCAGCTGCCACCCACCCGCTTTCTTGCATACGAGTCATGTTCACCTGTTCTCTGTGTTGAGGCGGCTGCTGCTGAGTGCGCCTGCCTGTGAGGCAGGCATGTGTGTGGGGGTCTGTGGGGGCCTCCGGACCCCTTGCAGTCAAGCACTCGATCTTGGGAAAGGCTTTGAGCAGTGAGGACAGTTAGGAGGAGTTTCTGACGCACAGTTAGTGGTGATCAAAAAAGTGTCTTGAATAGATGGATGGTTAGCACAGCAAAGGGTCCTGTAATGGGGACTCTGACACATGGCTGAGAAGACCCTGGGAATATGGCTGGAATGTCCCATGCATGATCCAGCCCAGACTGGGGATGAGTGGGGAAAGTTTTGGGAAAGGGAGCAGGGTCATAAGAACAAGCTGTCTCTTGCCCAGTCTGCTGACGGCCAGACTGCCTGCGCAGGGAGGCCAAGGGCTTGGGCTTCCCTGGGAGAGATTCTGGGGACATTATTAACGGGGGGTGGGGATGGGGAGGTGGCAGGATGAGGGGAGACAATAGGCCTTCACCCCTGCCAGTCCTTCTTTGACCAGGTAGGCAGCCCAGATGGAGCTCTTTTACCAGGTTGTGATGGAGAAGAGCGTGGAGAGGAGCAGTAACCCGGAGCTTCAGCAGGGACGGTGGTCATGCCTGGCTGTGCAGGCTGTGTGCTACCCAGTTGCAGGAGGGCCTCCCCCAGGCTGTGTATGACGTGGCTACTTACCCAGGAACTCAGACGCCTTGATCTGTCTGTCAGCTATGAGGCCTGTGCTTAGTCCCATTGGCATCTTGCATTCTACGAAAGAAAGGACAAGGAATAATCTTTGCTTAGAAAGTACATTCAACACAGTATAACTCCATGTCTAGAGATGGTGCACTTCTGGTAGGTCAGCAAGGAGTTTTCATTGCCTGTTTTGTATAGGACTGATTTACATGTATCTGACCATAAAATGGTTAGTGTTCTAGCAAGATGGGCACTTTAATAGAAAAAAATGACACCCTTGAGGAAAACAACAGAAATCCTGAAATGCAATTCCTTTTTAAACTGATTTCCATTTCCTTAGGTATTAAAATAAGCCTCTTTGCATCATTAAGTACTAGCCCTCAAAAGGCTATGTTCTTGCCCTGGCTGGTGGCGCAGTGGATAGGCGCCAGCCTGCGAACCCAAAGGTCGCTGGTTCAATTCCCAGCCAGGGCACATGACCAAGTTGCAAGCCAGGTCTCCAGCCAGGTCCGTAGCTGGAGGCAGGTGAAAGGCAACCACACATGGAATGTCTCTCTCCTTCTCTGCCTCTCTCCCTCTCCTGAAAATAATAAAATCTTTGAAAAAAAATAAAATAAAACAATTAACAATAAAGGCTATGTTCTGAAAATTTTACTGGAAAGGTAATGCCAGCTAAGGGAATACCAGCCACTGAACTACCTGGATGTTGAGACAGTTTTTGGTACTCAACAGGTGCTTACTAAATGCTGGCTGGCTGGCTGGAGAGACAGATGGAAATTTTTTCTCAGATGCCAAGTTCAGGGACTATGTTGGTTATTGTCAATTCCTCATATCGTTTCCCTCCTCTCTGCTAGGAATCTGGAGAATTTCTTACATGCAGTGTTCCATGGGTCACAAATCATGAAGGAGGGTACTTTGTGCTGGTTCCCCAGTGAGAAGAGTGCCTTTGAGGTGAAAACCATTTGGTTTAAGTTTCTTACAGGACTGATGTTTGTGGAATAATCAGACTGTGGCCAGAATGAAAGTAATTACTGCTACGGAGTTTCTCTTTGTGATACCAGAGTTCCGAGTTGAATATTTCCTATCTGAAAGTAGGTAATATTCTGGTAATGGACTCTGCTGATAAAACATCCCGTGGCCCTTGCTGATACCTTTGTCAATGATGAGAAACGGCGTCTGCATCCCTGCCCTCTGGTTTTCTCCGACCTCAGTGTTTAGGAGCCACCAGCCAGGCTTGGAAGCCTTCATTTCAAGAGTTTTAAATGAACCTAAAGTAGAACGTGAAAGATAACATTACATCCTCAAAGGTGTTCCTGTTGGTTGACAGCTATCAGAGAATCCTAATATCGCTGCGTCACAAGCAGCTTTAGAACTAAAGAGTTTCCCATTTCTTTTCAGGCAGGACTACAGGTGTAGCAGATCAAAACAACAGTAATACCACCAGTACTACCACCGCACACACACACACACACAGCTACAATTAAATCTCCCCAGAACGTTAAAAAATCTCTCGTATCCCATATTGGAAAGAAGCATTCATTGGTCTCAATGTTACAAGTTAACCCACACATGATAGAGCTTTGCAGTCCTAAGTATCAGAGCAACCTGGAATGACCCATCGTGGGGGCCTCAAAAACATGGTCCATGTTTCCTTTCTCTCCATTTCACTAGCTTTTCTTTCCTTATGTAAGAAAACTAAGATATCCTTCTCCCATGTTTCAAATGTTCAACGAGGTTTACATATTTGGGTAGAGTATACATAAATTGGTTCAGAACATCGCTGAAAGAATGAGATTCCTGAAACCTCTGATTATCTATTCTGGCATTGACCATTATTACCTCTGCCACTTAATACTTCCTGCTAACTATAATTGGGGACCATGCCCCAGACTGTAAGGAACAACTAGTAGCGTATGGTCACCCCCCTCCAACACCGAGAAAGATCCTCAGCCTTCCTCTTTCAAGTGCAGATACTTAGGTGGGGAGGTGTGGGGAACAGCCCCCCAGCTGCTCAATGTCCCCGCCACAGGTGGTGATGAGGCGTCGCACCTGGTCATACCTGGGGAAAAGCAAGGGGTGGCTTTGACCTAATCCCCTCTGTCCTTGATTTGAATCGAATGGCCCTGGATCTATAGGGTCAAACTTTCTGAGAACAAAATCTCTGTGCCAGCAGCTGCAGCATTTCAGCTGGCTTCCTAGGTTTACACTGTATTACTCCAGTGTGAGAATCAGTGGGCTAGCCCACCCCTTCCAACACCCCTCCCCCATAGCTACAAATAACTCATTGGTACATAAGAACCCTCTTAGATGGCTAGTTTGTTTAAACCTTATCTGTATTTTGCACATGAAAGGCTTTAAATATCTGTGTTATCCTTTCACTTTTACGATCATTTTTAAAAAAGGTTTTTTTTTTTTCTTTAAACAGCCTCATAAATCCATTTAAGATTAAGAATCCTATAGTCACTTGCTTGAAGATATCAGAGCAGTAGCGTGAGGAGTAGAATTCAAGAAATCAGAAGTGCCCCCACGCGCTGGCTGAGCCCTGCAGGAGTCATTTTCTAATCTGCTTGAAAGCTGGCCGAGTGACAAGGGACGCACAGGGGCTCGGAAGAACACGCGTGAGACCTGCCTCTCTGCAGAGCCATGTTGAGCCCCACACTTAGCCATGCCCCGCTGCACACACCAGCTGGCTTCTCCTCCTCTGTACACGGCCCTGGAGTGTGGCCTTGCCCGGACGTGCCAGAGCCCATGCTTGACCCCTTAGAGGGAAATGTCCAAAGAGGGAAGGAGGGGGAGTTGGAGATGCTGAGACTGCCTCCCCTCTCCATATTTTAGCCAGGGCCTCTTTTCATGCCCCAGAGCTTTACCGGGAAGAAGGGGCCAGACCCCTAGCTGGTGCTGCCGGGTGCCGTTTTCCAGCAACGTCTGGCCGTGGAAGTGGACCACGTGGAGGTCTCGGGCGCCACCCAGGTTCAGCAAGTGTAGCCTCACCCACTCCTGCTCGTACATTCTCAGGCCAGGTAGGTTGTAGACCATCCCGTTGATGGCTGAAAGGACAGAGAATCGCAACATTTGCAAACCTGAGTACACAGGAGAGGCTGGTAAGGACCGAGGAGGGGCCCACTCATCACCCAGCTGGCCAGGCCCACTCCAGTGCTGAGAGGAAAGGGAGTGAGTAGGGATAGGCAGCATGTCGCCCCAGGGCCTTCTAGTTCAGAGATGCTTCCAGGCCGTCACGAAGCTGGACTTCGTCCCGGTTGCACCCACGGTCATAGTGATCCATCTTGCCCTCTCCCTCACAGGACAGCTGCTCTGCCCCTTCCCAGCGTGGGTGTCTGGGGTCCTGAGACTTATCCAGTCTCCCCTCCGTGACACGTGTGTGTGTGTGTGTAAAGCACCTGGCAAATTTGATCACCATAAACAATCATGCAACGTTTAAATGGTCAAGTGTAGTGCTACCCTGCATTTCCCTGGGACTAAAGTAAGGGAAGTTTTAGTTGTTGCTGCTTATTCTACAATGAAAGGAACTGCTGTGGAATTTCAGGGGCCAAGCCAGTGAATCGTGGGAGGGACAGGGGTGGAGGTCATTTTGGCTACCTATTTGATGCGTGTGGTTTCCATGCTATCTGGGACCTGCTCCATGCTGAAAAGGTTACAGTCACTCTTATTTTAGAACGTTCACGTGGGTGGTCGCTTCTGCTGTAGAAACCACTTCCCTTTAAAGGTCAAGAGCCAGGTTCATGAAGCACTTAAGTTGCAGAATAATGCTAACTCCTTTTCCTTGGCATTAACTAAAGCACGCAGGGCTTTTTTGTTGGTTTATTTGGGTTTGTTTTTGCAGCAGCCTCTTTGACCGTCTCGCAGACCATCTCGCGTTTCCTTCACCTGGAGTGTCACCTGCCAGGTTCCATCAGCCCTTCAAGACCTGTAAGGGCCTACAGTTGCTGGGAGTGCCTGGTTCCTCGGAAATACCTCCTGCCTTATCTCATGGACACCTATGGGTCATCATTGCCGCCACCCAGAGTGGTTTAGTTCAGAGCACAGATCAAAGGCAAAGGAAAATACCGTGAAACTCGTGGGAGTGTTTTACTTCTGAGGACGTGCGTCTCCAGGACCATTGGGGCTTCTTGTCATAGTACCAGCTCTTCTTTTCATCGAAGACCATGAAGAGTAAGACAAATTCTCTCATGTCCACCGGCATCTTGCTCTCCTTGTGAAGTGTCCCTTTTCGGCAGATCAAAATGGGACCTATCAAACCTGAATGGATATCTTTTTCCTGGAAGACAGTAGGAACAAAGGGGACATGTTCTTTCTCAGCCCTTTCTTTGCTCTCCTGGCAACCACTGATCAAACAGAAAAGGAAACCTGCTTAGAGGCTCTGACTTTGAAGATTAGACATTAGTAGCTTTGTAAGGCTGGATATTATTCATCTAGTTCTACAGCATTCATATGCCCTTTCTTTGATTAATTGTTTATCTTGATGTGCTAGTAATGATAATGATAATGATTATCATATTGATACGATCACATATACTATTTATTGAGCACTTTCAACTATAGTAAGTACTTTGCCTATAGCTCCTTAATATAATTCTGATAACAATCCTATACAGTAAAAAGAATTCATTTATTAAACAAGTTTACCAAGTGCCTGCCATGTGCTATGTACTGTGATCTCACTTTTAACTTTGGAAAGTGAGGCCAACAGAGGTCAAGCAACTTTCCTAGGGCCACACAGCTAAGTGACAGGCTAGGAATTGAAGTCAAAGCCTGTGCTGTCCTTGCCATGCCCAAGATGATGGAGTCTTGACTTCAAAGTTCTTGCACAGAGCACGAGGAGAAGAGAGCTAACACTTGTTCAAGGAAATTGCAAATAAACGCCTTCCTCTGTAAAGGGGGTCTTTCGAACTGGGGCCAACCATTCCAGCAGTCCTCACTCCTGTTCCCGGAACAAACGTTTCTCCCTCACTGTCACCTAGGTCTGAAGGGAGCGTCCCTGGCTACGTTAGCTGTAGAGTGTGCCCACCACCCTTACACCTTCCTCAGGGGGAGCAAGGCAGACATTTCACGAGAAGTAATCTTGACCACTGCATTTAGTGGGCTCAGGTTATAAGGGTAGGGACGGACACAACAAAAGCTTTGGACGAATGCACCTACCGGGCTCACTGCTGAGTAGTAGGCCCAAGCCCGGCAGGCAGACCCGGGGTCTTCAGGCCCTGCCCTTCCAGTGGCGTGCCACACGTATGTGTAACTGCCGTTCGGCTGAATAGCATTGTCTTCCTGAAACCACGCAGGGGAGTCATCTTCGTAAGTCTTGCCCTCTGATGATTTTTCATAGGAAAGCCCATGGGCATGAAGAGAATACGGTCTGGATGCTAAATTTTTAAAACGCACCTATAAAAATCAATGATCCGCAATGTACTTATACTGAATGAAAATCCAGTTGCCGTGTAAGTTATGCGTATCATTTCCTCTCATTTTTTGTACTATTCTGTGAGATAGGGCCCAAGTAGTTTTCCCCAGAAATACCAAAACATGTTTGTTCTTAGGTTCAAAGCAAAAAGGTGTTGTAAACCAAGTGCGAGTGGGGTTAGAGGGGGCGGCTGGGAGGAGCAATTCGGCTGACTCTGGTAGAGGCTGGAGGAGTTAAAGGGTTACTTAGGGAAATGGAATTGGCCCTTAGAGAAGGAGTAGGAGCCTAGCAGAGGGAGAAGTAAAATCATCAGATTACTTTCTTTCCTTGAGGGATTGTCAGCTTACTTGGCAAGCTGTCTTTGAGAAGAAAGGTCATGATTTGTTAATGGTGGAAAATAACTAAATCACCGATTGCTCTTATTTGCTGCCTTCACCCACATGATCCTGTGGTCCCTGTGGAAATCCCTCCGGTGATCTTAGCAGTGCTCCAAAGATGACTTACTTGGATAACATCATCCACTTCAGCTCTAATAACAGGGCCAAGGATGCCAAGATGCTCTTCATACTCTCCCCGAGGGTCACGTTTGGTAAAAGTGCTATCAAGGTACTTTCGAAAAACGACTTTCTTGTATATGGTGCCTTTTGGAACATCATCGTCTTCATTATCCACTTCACTGAAATGATAGTAATAGTGTTTCTTTACAAGAACAAACTAATAAGGTGCTGGCCTGTGAACCCAAAGGTCACAGGTTCGATTCTCCAGCCAGGGCACATAACCAGGTTGCAAACCAGGTCTCCAGTCAGGTCTGTGGCTGGAGGCAGGTGAAAAGCAACCATACATTGATGTGTCTCTCTCCCTCTCTGCCTCTCTCCCTTCCCCTCTTTCTAAAAATAATGAAACAAAATCTTAAAACAAAAAAACAAACAACAACAACAAAAAAAAACTAAAGACCATTTAAAAAAGTTAGGAAATGATCTGTTTCTGAATATAACATCTAGTATAGGACCTTGCTCATGCAGTTTTTTCCATCTGGAATGTGGTCTGGAATCTGTCTAGAATTTACCTCCTGACTAGTTTACTCCTATTCATGTTCAGATCTCAAATCAAATGCTATTTCTTCAAAGTCACATCCCCCAATTCTCATGTCACCATGTCTACCTTTCCTTCTCGGTCTTGATCATGGTTATGTTTTACACTTTAATGTGAGGACTTATCCATGGTGACCTGCCCAACTAGACGTAAGTCCCATGAGAGCCCGAGTCATGTGTGTTGATATTCTCTTTCAGTCTCAGTACTTAGCACAGTGCCCAGGAGAGAATAGGCAGTCATCAAAGAATTGTTAAATTAGTGATTCTATAAACCAAGTTAAAGCTCAAATTTAAATAAAGACAAATCATTATCTAATGAAAAAACTTGCTTTTTGTTTCTAAGCTAGTTTATATCCTTGGCCTCTCCTATTAGAATGTCAAGGAATTAGAATTAAACTTCACAAAGATACCATATACTTTATATTGATCGGTAGACAATTTTTAAATCTTTTGGTAAACAAGTAAATACAAAAGGAAATTTCTACGTCACAGATTTGGATAGAAGATCACTTCAGTGAAATCATATTGATTAGCAGATAGCTATGGATAGGCTGGGCTCTGCACTGGAGCAAGAGCGAGGAGTATGATGAGAGCAGAGAGAGGTGTGGGCATATTTAACTATGGGATATCATAGACTTCTTACAATGATTGTTTTTATGTTGTCCAGCTATCGCTTAGCACGGAGTAGCTAATCGTGGAACAGTATAGGCCAAGTTGCAATAGAGAACTGAATTATATTTCGTTTCCTCAGAATTATCTCCTTGGACTCTTTTTAGCAGTAGGGGAAAAATGGAAAAAGGAGAGAACTGGCCAAACCTTTGTGCAAATTTTGAATAATCCCAGGATATTTCTTCCGCAGCAATGTAATAATATTTCCTGTTTCCGTTGTGGCTGCGGAGGTACCATTCTGCAATGTTGTCAGGGTTTCTGGAGGAGCTCACGTCTGCCCTCGTATCAGTTTGATAAGGATCATCATAGGCCACGTGGTCAATTTCATAAGAGTCTTTTTCACTACTGTCTTCTATCTCGCTTGGTATAATCTCAATGTAATCTCCATTATCTCCACTGAAGCCAAGTAGAATTAGTGGATTAGGTTCCCTTGTTATAAAAGTGTTATTTAATGGAGGAGACAGTTGAGGAGATAATATATGACCAAGGTCTGAATAAGGGGAAGTCTGATTAGATTCAGAAGCATAGGGCACCTGATCAAGGTCTAGAAGAGGTGATGTCTGCCCGAGATCAGGAGGGAGGCTTGCTGGGCTAAGGTCTGGGGAAAAGGTCATCTGACCAAGGTCAGGAGAAAGGGCTGTCTGGCTGAGGTCAGGAGAAAGGGTCATCTGATCAAGGTCAGGGGAAAGGGTCATCTGGCTGAGGTGTGGAGGGAGAGTCTCCTGGCTGAGGTCAGGGGAAAGGGTCATCTGGCTGAGGTATGGAGGGAGAGTCTCCTGGCTGAGGTCAGGGGAAAGGGTCATCTGGCTGAGGTGTGGAGGGAGAGTCTCCTGGCTGAGGTCAGGGGAAAGGGTCATCTGGCTGAGGTATGGAGGGAGAGTCTCCTGGCTGAGGTCAGGGGAAAGGGTCATCTGGCTGAGGTGTGGAGGGAG